>REGO01000441.1:709392-721096 GCA_010120015.1 Rhombomys opimus | reverse complement strand
ATACTATGGTTTAGTCTCAATTAACTACAGTTTTATATTTATATTTCAATTCTCAAAATTGTATTTCAAGTTATTATTTTTGAACATTTCACATTTTTTTTTAATCTGAGGTACTTTCTACAAGGATATTCCAACAGAACGAAACAGAATGTGTTCCTGTGACTCTCTGTTCTTAGTCTGCATCTGTTTCCCCTATGGTCATTCAGGAGTATTATAAAATATATGTGATTTTAGAGATGCTGATTAATGTCAATTTGTGGTAGGTAATGATGAAATCTTATACTATTAAGGTCAGTTAGGGAAGTCAAAGTCTCACCTCCTTGAAAGCCACACAGTAATACATGGATGACAATAGTTGTGGAGAATTATTCTAGATTGATTTATATGACAAAATCTTGACCAAAAAGCAACTTTGGGCATCAGATCACAGTGGCTCATTGAGGAAAGTCAGGGCAGAAAAAATTAAACAGGAACAGAAACAATGGAAGATGACTAATTAATAGTTCATATCTGGCTTGTGCTCAGCTAGCTTTCATATGTAACCGAACCTACTTACCTTAGGTGAGGAGCCATACACAGAGGACTGGAACCATCCATACCAATCATCAACCAAGATATCTATCACAGACAGACCTGGACACAGGCCAGAGTAGTCTGAAGAATTCATCAGCTGACATTTCCTTCTAGGTTGTTTTGTGTTGACAATAAAACCTAATCATGACAGATATTAGTGGGTTTCTTTCTTCATACAAGCAGAAACTAGAGGTAACTATTCACCTCTGACGAAACGCGATCTCCATACCCAAGTCATTTGAACATGGCAGTCATTTTAAGGGACCCAAACATCTGCTGTAAATTTTTTTTTTGTAGTAATAGACCTCCGAGGGATGAAGGAAATACTTTTTCTATTTCGAAATATATCTCCAGGTATAGCAGATAAAAGTAAATATGTAATTCTTGGAGGCAAGACTAGTGTTCAATGTGGTATCTGCTCAGATGTCCTCAGTCTGGACAATGCATATCTGGCCATTTAGCTATTGAGTCCAACTAGCACTTTATCAGTTTTCATTCAACACTGAGAAGTCTCTACTCTTAAAGGAAGTATGGTGTATTATAAATGAAGGATGCATAGTGTCCCTACCCAAGATTTTAGTCTCGACAGTGTAGAGGCAGAACAGATGTAGCTGGATATAACTCATAAATGTTTGATTACACAGTCTGCCACTCACACACAAGACTTTTCCGGGGAAGTTGAATGTGCATTACATTTTATGAAGATATGTCCTACATTTTCAAAGAGCCAGCTTTTGATGGGCCTCAGTGGGAAAATAATGTTATACCTGAGGTCAGTTAAGGCTTAAGACTGGTAAGTTGCTGTATGCCCTGTCTGTTGTTTAATCTGCCTTTAAAAGAACAATATAACAACCAAACTTTATTTGCATCAGATCTCCCTTTATAATCAGTTTTATTATCTAAAACTGTATAGTCCTAAACTGAATATCCTTTGTTAATAACAGGCAAACTTCAGCTAAGCATAGACACAAAACATACAAACAAGCCAGAAACCACAAGTTAAAGATAGTCAGAAGGAGAGGTAGGGATTCAAACTTGATCTCACTCTTTGTCCAGCTAATCCAATGGTAAGTGCTATGATTCCTTTTCTTAATGTGATATTGGTACATTTGGTTCTTCTGAAACCATTTTTAATGCATTTAACTGACACAGCTACGAAATTAACTATGGTTCCCATAAAATTGTTCGCTGGTTTATCTTCTCAGTATTTTGTATCTTGGCATGTTTGGTTAGTTTATTATTGATTGTGTTTGGTTTTAGAGGCAGCTTTAATAAGTGATTTGGGCTAGTCTCTTTTATGAACATCACACTAAAACCTCTGGGATGTTGTGAGCATCAAAGTGCATCAACATACACAAGCTGGTGGTAGGTTTTAGCATTAGGCCAACCTTAGAGATGATAGCTGCAAACATTTGATTGATTTTGATATTATGTTTACTTTTGTTAATATAGGATTGCTTAATTTTAGAATGCACTGTGACATGTGACACTCTTTAATATACAAAATTTATTTTTCATTTTATTTTTCTTTCCTCTGTTCTTAGCTCCTAACTTTTCTTTGTCTCTCCCTGTTCCTCTTTCCTTCCCACCTTCTCTTTTTTCCTCTCTCCCTCCCATCTTTTCTTCCTTTCTTTTTTCTTTCTTCTTCCTTCCTTCTCCCTCTTGCCCATTTTTTCCTTTCTTCATTCACCTCTTTTTTCTTCTTCCTTTCTCCCTCCCCTTTACTCTCATCATCCCTCCATCCCTCTCTCCTTTTTCTCTTCCTTCCTCCCTTCCTTCTCTCCTTCCTTTCTCCCTAACTCTCTTTTATTCTTTTTTTATTCCTCCCTTCCTCCATTTTTAATTTTAATATGGGTCCTAAGTGGGTATCGCAGGCTTGTCTTGAACTTGAAAACCTCCTGCTTCTTCATCCTGATTGCTATGATCATAGGTGTGAGCCTCCCACCCTGCTTTATAAAGTAGGTTCCTGAGTTAGATTGATATGTTCCAAGATGGGGAAGATTTTAAGTTAAGTTGTTTTCTAGAACTTGTAAGGACACAGTTGTTAATAATGTGCTGCTGTAACAGTGGGCTGCTGGTGTGCTTGCTCTAAGGGACCTGCCAAACTTAAGATCAGGCTTTTTCTCAAAAATCAAAAAGAAGAAAAACAAAAGACAAACAAACAACACAACAACATAGTATAAGTTGTAATGAGAGTCATAAGAGCTATATGGCAAGCAAGTATGCACAGCATTTGACTGTTAATATTAGCCATTAATGTGCTGTCACATATTGCTGGATTTAAATTCAGTGAGAGAATAATTTTCTATTACTACCCATGGACGGTGAAGCCTAAGCCTTTAGTAGTTTAAGAAGTAGTTTAGCCCAAGCTAAAATATTTATGACATGGCCAAAAGTTATCTAAAATTGTTTATGATGTGGGTCTGGATGATTGATAAAGATCCATAGAAACGTTCCAGACATTGTCCAGGCTGCTATTCATTGTTTGCCACGCAGATATGATGATCTTCGGAGAGTGAAACATAATGACTCCAGTGAGAGATGTGCTCCCTTCAGTCTCTATAGAAACCAATCAGCAAGTGTGTGTGTGGGGGGGGGTTGTATTTCCTTGGTGGATACAGAGGGAGTAAATATACTAGCAGTGCCATCTGGGAATAATCAACACAAGCTATTTAGGGGAAACATTTCATAAAATCACAAAGTACCATGCATAGTCTTCCTGATTTGACTGATACTACCATGCTCCACATTCTATGACTTGATACTCTAATTACTTATTAAGAAGTAATGTCTAGATCAGGAACTGCCTTGCTTGCAGTCAGCAGCTGGTGACTGGAGATGTCAGGAGACCTTTGTAGTGGACCCCTCATCCTACCTCACAAGTGATATGTACTTGCAGGTTACACTAACGTGGATGGGGGGGTCACTTTGTTTTCCTGATACACTACAGAAGCCATTAGGGGTTAATTTGCTCTGGAAATAGTTCCAAGTGCCCCAGATGTGCAGATTAAGGCTCAGTGTCTTCTTTCCCTTGATAGTGATAGAGTCCAATCATCATCTCTGCTCACTGCTCTTTGTTTCACCTGAGTAAGTTTGTGGACACATTAGAAGAGGTGAAACTGAAACTCCCTGGCTGGCCAGAGTTATTCTTTCCCAATTAAGGATGGTTTAATGTTGAAGTTTAACAAACCAACAAACAAATAAACAAGAAAGCAGACAAGATATCATGACAAATCAACAATTTAACAATTCCCCTGTAGTTGATGATTTCTGAGTATCATTTCCTACTATAATTTTATAATAAGAATCAAAAATCCTCATTCAGAAGGGCTAACATGATGGACATCTTAAGTAGGAGAAGACAAAGAGCAGAATAGGAGCTCCCACAGGGGGACTCTGAAAGACTCTACCCATCAGATTCTCGAAGTAGATGCTGAGACTCACAGCCAAACTTTGGGCAGAGTGCAGGGAATCTTATGAGAGAAGGGGGAGATAGAAAGACCTAGGGGGTTTATCAGGTCTCTTCAAGACTGGCTGCAGTGTCCTCCTCTGTGGCCTAGCAGGGCAGCTCCTCTCTCGGGGGGGGGGGTGTTAAGAGGAGGTCAAAGAGCCAGCCATTGAGTTCATGTCAGTTATGGGGGGATACAAAAGGAATAAAGTGTATTTAATAAAAGTTAAATAAAAAAATTAAAAAAAAAAGAAACAGTCTCTGTTCCCCTTATTAGGGAACCCACTTTGATAACCAAGGGCTACATGTGAGCAAAGATTCTAGGTTGCATCCATAGATGGACCTTCTTTGGAGAAGCAGTCTCAGAAAAGACCCCTGTGCCCAGATATATCTGGTCCTTATGGAGCTCCTGTCCTCTCCAGGTCATATTAACCCTCCCCCCTTTTGTTTGATTCCCTGCACTCTGCCAAAGGTTTGGTTATGAGTCTTAATCTGTTTTGATACACTGCTAGTCTTTCAGAGGTCCTCTGTGTTAGGCTCCTGTCCTGTTACTTGTTTGTTTCTACATCCAATGTCCATCCCATTTGTCTTTCTAAGTGAGGACTAATCATTCTATCCTGTGTCCTCTTTCTTTTTTTTATCTTCTTTAGGTGTATAGATTTCAGTATAATTATCCTATCTTATAGGTCTATATAAGTGAGTATATACCATGTGTGTCTTTCTGCTTTTAGGATACCTCACTCAGGATGATCTTTTCTAGGTCCCACCATTTGCCTATAAATTTCATGATTTCCTCATTTTTAATTGCTGAGTATTTTTCCATTGTGTAAAAGTACCACAATTTTTGTTTCCATTTCTCAACTGAGGGACATCTGGGTTGTTTCCAGGAAAACCAGTATCAGATGAAAGGGGAAGGGGTTCTCCCCTATCAGTGGACTTGGAAAGGGGCAGGGAGGAGATGAGGGAGGGAGGGTGGGATTGGGAGGGAAAGAGGCCGTGGGATACAGCAGGAATGCAAAGTTAATAAACTGTAACTAATATTAAAAAATAAAAATTTAATTAAAGAAGAAAACACACTATGTATAGTTCTTGAAGCTATCTTAAACATTATACAATATTTCTTTTAAGTAGGTAACCCCACTACAGATGTTTCTAAGTCAGTATACTAGGGGTATTTTTGCTCCTTGAATTTTTTTTAATTCTTTTTGAAAAAAATTTCTTTATTACTAGTTATTACAATTTATTCCCTTTGTATCCTGGCTGCAACACCCTCCCTCATTTCCTCCCAGTCCAAACCTTCCTCTCTCTTCCCCCCATGTCCCTCTCCTAATCCACTGATAGGGGAGGTCCTCCTACCCTACTCTCTGACCATAGCCTATCAATCTCATCAGGACTGTCTGAATCCTCTTTCTGTGTGGCCTAGTTAAGCCACCTTGCCAGAGGAAGGTAATCAGAGAGCCAACTTTGAGTCCATGTCAGAGACAGCTCCTTGATCTCCTTGCTAGGAAACCCACATGGAGACTGGGCTGTCCATGGGTTAAATCTAAGCAGGGCGTCTAGGTCCTCTTCATGTATGGTCCTTCACTGATTCATCAACCTCTCTAGGACAGCCTGAGCCCAGATTTTTGGTGGCTTTGTTGGTTTCCTTGTGGAGCTCCTGTCCCCTCCAGGTCTTTCTTCTTCTTCTTCTTCTTCTTCTTCTTCTTCTTCTTCTTCTTCTTCTTCTTCTTCTTCTTCTTCTTCATCTTCTTCTTCTTCTTTCAAATTAGAATGTTCTATTTAATAAAGCAGGGAAGTATATATACATTTTCAAAGATGTTCACCAAAAATAGTTTAAAATGAACCTATTCATTAGTTTTGGACAGAGTTTGTAATCCTCCTTTTCAGACTATATCAGTTACTCATTGTAGATAGAAATCTCTGGAGGAAAGCTATGATATGGACAATCTTTGCGTACATTTGTGTTACGACCCAAACTACCTATCATACTCTTTCTACTTGTGGATGTAATCTTCACATCTACCATGAATATCCTATCAACTTTTCATTCTTCATGTAGATTCAAATTAATATTATTTTGAGATAGTATCTTGCTGTATAACCCAGACACTCCTAGAACTTGTCATGTTTTAATTGAAGATGCTTCTGACTAATCTTCCCCAAATTCAAAACAGAAACAATGTAAAACAAATTAAAAGAGATTATTTGTAAATACATCTATAGTATATAGCTCTTATCCATTTTTTTATTAATTAACTGGATTGCCAATGTTAATTAAACAGACCATATTTTTTTACTGAGCCAAATACTTCAATAAATGTTTACCTGGAAGTCATTAAAGTGGGAGATTTTTGTTAAAATCATGCTTAAAATTATGGTATGAAGGACTTATAAATGCTTGAAAAGGAGTCCTATTTTTCATCCAATGGAATGCTGAACATTCCAAGCACTACTAGACCAAAAACTAACCAAGATTTAGAAAAGTAAAGAACAAGCTATTATCATTCGTGCCAGCAAACAAAACAAATGACACAGCCATCATTGTGGGTTGGTTTGTTGCTAGGTATTCTAAAGGTAATTATTAGCCCAGAAGATCTGGGCTATTAGCACATGACCAGATCGCTGTAGATGGAGAAAAGTGGCCCAGATGAAAAACATTAGGAAATATTTTGGGATTGCAGGTGGGAGGCGGTCCAGGAAGAAATCATTAGAGCAGATTGTGTAAGATGAGATCTTGGGAGATGAAGAAAACTCAGGAGGTAATATCTGACATGCCCCAGGTGAAATAAGACTATTTTAGAATCTATCAGGTGTCTGGGTCTTTGACTGACTGTGATAGTGGGTCAGCTAATACCACTGTAATAATTATAAAGCTAACAATAAACATCATTAGCCTATAAAATTAACTACAAAAAGCCATAATACAATAGTTTCTAAATTTCTTTGAAAATAAAAATATTTTTACTTTATAATGCAGCAATTTTTCTTTTTATCAGCTATTCAAACATATTGAAAACTTTTCAAAACTCATTCAAAGATATTTACATCATTTCTTCATAGTTTCTACACTTTGGAAAAAAGTGATATCTATTTCAGTAAGTAAATAATTACGAAGTGAATAAGCTAACAGATAGATAGATAGATAGATAGATAGATAGATAGATAGATAGATGATAGATAGATAGACAGACAGATAGATAGACAGATAATTGTAATGCAACGAGGAAACAGGATACTCTTACTGCTGACAGATCACAGTAGTGAATACTTTTGATCCCAGTATATGTTAAAGCTAAAAAAAAATATACAGTTCAGTGATAGTCAGTGTTACATAGTGAGATCATGTCTCAAAACAAGAGAAAGAGTAGTCCCCTTGACAAAAAGTTTGAATGTATATAATTAGGGGAGAAGGATGAATTTGAAAAGGCTACATATTAAATTATTCTACTTATATGATATTCTGGAAAAGACAAAGGCAGTGAAAATACTAGAGGTTGCCAGAGTTATACAGAGAAGAGAAAACCCCGGTAGAATATGGAGAATTTTTTTAACACAGTGATATTGTTTTATATGACACCAAAACACAAAATACATATCATTACATATTTGCTGAAACTGATAGAGCATCCATCTAAAATAAAGCTCAATATAAACTATGAAATTTGAGTCGTAATTAAAACCAAAATATAAATAAACATAGATATATCGCTCTTACATGCTGACAATTAAAGAGCATATACAAGAACTGACAGCAGGCTTGTCAGTTATACTTAGGACCTAAAAATTGCCTGTGAAACAATATTATCTGCATGGACACGCACATGTACACTCGCACAAACAAACTGGCTTCTCCATTTCATATGTAGAAGCTCTTGTTTCTGTGCATAAAATATCTAATTGAGTACATTCTGTATGGCAGAAGTCGTACATGGTACTGCCAATCATGTGATCCATTTAAGCAATGTGTACCAGTGGTTTCTTACAGAATGATGTCATACTGCGCACTTCTCCAAGCAGTCACAAAACACTGCTGACAACCACCTGGGAAACCCGGTTCTGCTGTAAAACATGGTCCATGGATAAGATAACTCAACAGTCAGATCAGTGAATTAATTTTAAAAACTGAAAAATCAAACCAAGACAAACACTTTACTTTTAAAATCAGATTTCTACTAAAGGATATTAATAGTGATTCAACATTAACATTATATGTCTATTTAGTGTCTTCCGTGTGGCTCTGCTAAAAAATAATATAAGAAAACATAAAAAAGGAGAAAGCACATTCTTTGGTCTGAATTCCATGTTCAAGTCTATGGTGGTAGAAAAACTGAGGGTTGGAGAACATAAGAAAACTTCATTCTTTGGCTGTTCTTCTTCCTTCTTGGGTACTGTGGATGGTTGAAACTGACAGGCTTTTCGCTGTGTCCTTCTGTGGCTTTCTCCATGTGCTGCTGCAATGCAACTTTCTCTCTATGTACTAATCACTTTCTGTAAGGATGTCAGTGACCCTGCATCATGACCTTCCCTAACAACCTCATTTTAACTTAATTACTACTTAAAGGACTCATTTCCAAAACAGCCACATTCAAGTAAGAGTCAAGGGCTATAGCTTAGACATTTGAAATTGGGGTGGTGGCATAATTCAGTTTTCTAATTTAAGATTGTTCATTGTCATATTTTGAACAACAAGGTGAAATTTTATAGTAAATGAGCTCATTTTTTCCAGGTCATTTTGGATCGATTTTAACCTTATTTTATAATCTTTATGTTAAAACTCACAGCAGGAAGCATAGAAAAAAGGCAGATATGGAAATAAAAGGCTTATGATGTTAACCTCTTTACAAAACTTTTAACCTGAAAATGCTGGCGAGCCATCAATTATATTCAGCCTAGTGGCTGACAGGTAAAGCTATAGAAAGTGATGATGGCTTTGGAATGTTCGGCTGCTGTTCCTGATACAAATTAAACTGTTAAAGAAGAAAGCATCTCTATTTTACAGGTTTTAAAGAAAGGAATGATAAATTTTTGTCTTAATCCTGACATTTTCATAGAACAAACAAATGACCCAGAGCCCACAAAAAATGGAAGACTACTGAGTGACTTTCCTAGGGCTTCTTTTTAAATAAAATCTTTAGTGTACATAGCAGAAAAGTAGGTGATCACACAGCCTGACCTAACCCAGCTCAGAACCTGGCCACGTTAATGTTTCAAAAGAACATTCTTCATTTCAGATCACATATTGGGAAAGAAGTATACTTTGTAAAGGTTAGACTCCTTTTGATGTGTTTAAGCAGGAATCCTGTATGTAAAATAATCAATAGTCTAGACCTTATTACAATGGGTTAAAATGGATTCACATATGCGACTTGTCTTTCTTATGCTGTTATAATTAATCATAATAAAAGAAACATTTTAATATCATACTGAAAATGTTTCCCATTCTCCACTTAAAATGAAAATAAAATATCTCATCTAACATTTCAGTATATGTATATATATTATTTCATATTGAATAAAAGTGTACTCTGCTGATTTATTACTTGATACCTAGTAATGTATATATTAGTAAACTCTTCATCATATGTTCTCAGTAGCTTATTTGGGTATCATTGTCAAATGCTGATCATTTAATAGATTTCACAAAATATCATAGTAAGGTATTTATTTTAAAATTTATTACTGTAAGCATGTGAATGCATTCTATGACTTCACAAATTCATTTTTTAAATTATTTTTTTAATTTAGTTTATTCACTTTGTAACCCAGCTGTAGCTCCCTCCCTTACTTTATCCCAGTCCTGCCCTCAGTCCCTCATCTCTTTCCATGCCCCTCCCTAAGTTCACTAATTGTTGAGGTCCTTCTTCCTCTCTATCTGACCCTAGGCTATCAGGTCTTTTCAGGACTGGATATATTGTTGTCCTCTGTGGCCTGGGAAAGCTGCTCTCCCATCAGGGAGAGGTGATCAAAGAGCCAGCCATTTAGTTCATGTCAGAGACAGTCCCTGTTCCCATTACTAGGGAACCCACTTGGGCACTGAGCTGCAACGGGCTACATCTATGCAAGGTTTCCAGGTTATCTCCTTGTATGGTCCTTGGCTGGAGTCTCAGAAAAGACCCCTGGGCCCAGAAATTTTGGTTCTGTTGCTCTCCTTGTGGATCTCCTGTACCTTCCAGGTCTTTCTATCTCTCCCTTCTTTCATAAGATTCCCTGCACTCTGCACAAAGTTTGGCAATGGGTCTCAGCATCTGCATTGATACCCTGCTGGGTAGAGCCCTTCAGAGGAAATCAATCTGGTGCTTTCTCAGACAATTAAAAATAGTGCTTCCTGACTTCCTTTAGGAAAAGCCATCTTCCTGCCAAGGGTTTTCTCTCCACCACAAGATTCCAGGAACCACCAGAACCTAACCCCAAACACCTATGATAGCCCAGTGGGTAGAGACCAGTGTAAAAGCTCAACCAACAAAAGACAGAGCAATATGGCATCTCCAGAACCCAGTTATCCAGGGGCAAGTAGCCCTGGTCACCCCAGCATAAATAAAATTCAAGAAGATTGCTTAACATCTGTGCTCATGAAAAGGATAACAAAGGAAACAAATAAAATGCATAAAGACCTAAAGGAAGATAAACTCAAACAGATTATGGCCATCTGTAAAGAAATAGAGGAAGATAAAAACAAAAAAGATTATGGCCATCTGTAAAGAAATAGAAGATAAAGAAAAACAGATTATGGCCATCTGTGAAGAAATACAGGAAGTTACAGCCAAACAGTTTGTAGACTTTAGAGAGGAAATACTTAAATCACTGAAAGAAATAAAAGAAACAGAGGATTGTTCAAATAAACAGCTGAAAGAATTGATGGAAAAATAGGAAAATACAGTCAGACAGGTGAAGGAAATAAAAAAAAATGACTCAAGATCTGAAGATAGAATTGGAAAAATTAAAAAAAAACACAAATGAGAAAATTGTGGAGAGAAAGAACTTAGAGAAGAAAACAGGAACTACAGAAGTAAGCATAACCAATAGACTACAAGAGATGGAAGAAAGAATCTCAGGTCTGGAAGATACAATGGAAGAAATCGATTTATCTGTCAAAGAAAATGTTAAATGTAAAAAATTCCTAAAACAGACCATCCCCTTAATAGTGGGAGACTTCAACATCCCACTCTCATCAAGGGACAGATCAACTACACAGACACCAAATAGGGAAATAAAAGCACTCACAGAATCCCTAAATCAAATGGACCTAATAGACGTCTACAGATCTTTTCACCCAAACTCAAAAGAGTACACATACTTTTCAGCAACTCATGGAACCTTCTCCAAAATAGACCACATAGTGGGTCACAAAGCAAGCCTCAACAGGTACAAAAGGATTGAAATAATCCCTTGTATACTATCTGACCACCATGGACTAAAGCTGGACATCAACAACAATAGAAACAACAAAAAGCCAACACGCACATGGAAACTGAACAACTTACTACTCAATGACAGCTGGGGTAAGGAAGAAATAAAGAAAGAAATTAAAGACTTCTTAGAATTCAATGAAAATGAAGGCACAACATACCCAAAATTATGGGACACAATTGAAAGCAGTGCTCAGAGGAAAATTTATAGTACTAAGTGCCTGCAAGAAGAAATTCGTAACAGCACATAAAAACAACTTAATGGCCCAACTGAAAA
>REGO01000441.1:666290-707541 GCA_010120015.1 Rhombomys opimus | reverse complement strand
AGCACAGGCTTTAAGAGCAACAATCAAAACTTCAGAAAGAAGGAGAGGAGGACCTCCCCTATCAGTGGACTTGGGGAGAGGCATTCATGCAGAAAGGGGGGGAGGGTGGGACCGGGAGGGGAGGAGGGAGGGACTTATGGGGGGATACAAAAGGAATAAAGTGTATTTAATAAAAGTTAAATAAAAAATTAAAAAAAAAAGAGCAACAATCAATAAATGGGACCTCATGAAACTGAAAAGCTCCTGTAATGCAAAGGACACCATCATCAAAACAAAATGACTGCCTATAGATTGGGAAAGGATCTTCCCCAACATGTTTTGACAAAGGGCTAATATCCAGTATATACAAAGAACTAAAGACGCTGAAAAGCAGCAAACCAAGTAATCTAATTAAAAAATGGGGAACAGAGCTAAACAGAATTCTCTGTAGAAGAATATAGAATGGCAGAGAAACACTTAAAGAAATGCTCAACCCCATTAGCCATTAGGGAAATGCAAATCAAAACAACCCTGAGATTTCACCTTACACCCATCAGAATGGCCAAGATGACAACACATGCTGGAGAGGCTGTGGAGAAAGTGGAACCCTCCTCCACTGCTGGTGGGAATGTAAACATGTAAGACCACTCTGGAAATCAATCTGGTGCCTTCTCAGACAACTAGGAATAGTGCTTCCTCGAGACCCAACCATACCACTCCTAGGCATATATCCAAAAGAGGCTCAAGCACACAATAAGGCATTTGCTCAACCATGTTTGTAGCAGCTTTATTTGTAATAGCCAGAAGCTGGAAACAGCCCAGATGCCCCTTAACTGAAGAATGGATGCAGAAATTGTGGTATATCTACACAATGGAATATTACTCATAAATGAAAAATAAGGAAATCATGAATTTTGCAGATAAATGGTGGGACCTGGAAAGGATCATCCTGAGTGAGCTGGCCCAGAAGCAGAAAGAAACACATTGTATATACTCACTCATATATATATATGTAATGGAGGATAAACCTACTAAAATCTGTACATCTAAAAATACTAATCAAGAGAGAGGACCCTGACTAAAATGTTCAATCCCCATCCTAAAAGGCAAAGAGGAAGGACATCAGAAGATGAAGAAAACAGGAAACAAGCTAGAAACCCACCATGGAGGGCCTCTAAAAGGCTCTGCCCTGTAGACTATCAAAGCAGACAATGAGACTTATGGCCAACTGTTGGGCAATGTGCATGGAATCTTATCTAAGAAGTGGGAAATTGTAGGATCTGGAGTGGACAGGAACTCCACAAGGAGAGCAACAGAACCAGAAATTTGAACATAGGTTTCTTCCCAGAGACTCATACTCCAACCAAGTACCAGGCATGGAGATAACCTAGAACCCCTGCATAGGTGTAGCCCATGGCAGTGTGTTACATAGAAATGGGAAGAGGGACTGCCTCTGATATAATCTGATTGGCCTGCTCTTTGATCACCTCCCCCTGACGGGGGAAGAAGCCTTACCAGGCCACAGAAGATGACAATGAAGCCAGTCCTGATGAGATCTGATAGACTAAGATCAGAAGGAAATAGTGGAGGACCTCCCCTATCAGTGGACTTGGGGAAGGGCATCTGTGAAGAAGGGGGTGGGAGGGTGGGGTTGGGAGGGAATGAGGGAGGAACTTATGGGGGGATACAAAATGAATAAAGTGTAATTAGTAAAAATAAATACAAAATAAAAAATAAAAAAATAGTGCTTCCTCAAGATCCAACTATAGCATTCCTAGACACATATCCAAGATATGCTCAAGCATACAAGGACATTTGCTCAATGATATTTGTAACAGCTTAATTCGTCATAGTCAGAATCTGGAAACAACTCAGACATCCATCAAAGGAGGAAATAATACAGAAATTGTGGTATACTTACACAATGAAATATGACTCAGCTATTAAAAACAAGGAACTTATGAAATTTGCAGACATATGGTGGGAACTAGAAAATATTCTGAGTGAGGTATCTCAGAAGCAGAAATACATACATGGTATATACTCACTTATAACTGGATATTAGACCTATAATGTAGGGCAATCATAAAATCTGTACACCTAAAGAAACTAAGTAAGAGGGAGGACCCTAGGTTAGATGAATAATCCTAATTCAGAAAAGCAAATGTGATGGACATCAGAAGTGGGAGAAAACAAGGAACAGGCCTGGAGCCTACCACAGAGGGCCTCTGAAAGTCTTCAAAAATTCCACTAAACATGGGAAAATTCCCTCTATTTTGTCTTAGTAAGACATCATTCCATGAAATTATGTATTCAGTTACATCAATAACAAACCTCCCCTTCAGTAATCACTGCAGCCATTACTGTTCAGAGAACTTTACACTTAAAAAAAAAATACCTTCAGTAGGGATGCACCAGTCCACAGAAGAAAATAGTGAAACCAGTCCTGATGAGAGCTGATAGACTAGGGTAAGATGGAAGGGGAGGAGGACCTCCCCTATCACTGGACCAGGGGAGGAGCATAGGCGAACAAGAGAGAGGGAGACAAGGTGGGATTGGGAGGGGAACAGGGATGAGGCTACAGCTGGGATACAAAGTGAATAAACAGTACTTAATATAAAAACATAAAAAATAAAATTAAAAAAGTGAAAAAATACCTTTGTTACTTTGTTGAGAATTAGGTTTGATATTTTGGGAAAACACCTCTGATTACAGCTTCAACTTTTGAACAATAAAGTTAGCGGACGTATTTTATTTTATTTTATTTTTAGCAGAAGTATTTTAAAATAGCCTTGTAATTTAGTAATCTCATCTCTTAAATATTTCCTTGTTATTATATTTAAAATAATAAAATAATTCCGTATAACAAAGATAAAAGTGAATGTTGAAATTTTGAAAGCATTTCTGCCTCTGGGATATTTCACTCAGGATAATATTTTCTAGATCCCACCATTTGCCTGCAAATTTCATGATTTCCTTGTTTTTAATTGCTGAGTAGTATTCCACTGTGTAAAAGTATCACAATTTTCTGTATTCATTCCTCCTGTGAGGGACATCTATGTTCTTTCCAGGTTCTGGCTATTACAAATAAAGCTGCTATGAACATGGCTGAGCAAATGTCTTTGTTGTGTACTTGAGCATCTTTTGGGTATATGCCTAGGAGTGGAATAGCTGGATCTTGAGGAAGCACTATTCTTCATTGTCTGAGAAAGCTCCAGATTGATTTCCAAAGTGGTTGTACAAGTTTATATTCCCAAAAGCAATGGAGGAGGGTTCCCTTTTCTCCACAACCTCTCCAGCATATGTTGTCATTTGAGTTTTTGATTTTAGCCATTCTGATGTGTGTAAGGTGAAATCTCCAGGTGGTTTTGATTTGCTTCTCCCTGTTGGCTAAGGACTTTGAGCATTACTTTAAGTGTTTGCCATTCTGTATTCCTCTACAGAGAATTCTCTATTTTTAGCTCAGTGCCCCATTTTTAATTGGATTACTTGATTTGTTGTTTTTTTTTTTTTTATCTTCTTTAGTTCTTTATATATTCTACATATCAGCCCTCTGTCAGATATAGGATTGGTGAAGATTCTTTCCAACTCTGTAGGCTCTCGTTTTGTTCTGATGACAGTGTCTTTTGCCTTACAGAATTTTTTGAGTTTCATGAGGCCCCCTATATCAATTGTTGCTCTTAGAGCCTGTGTTGTTGGTGTTCTGTTCAGGAAGTTGTCTCCTGTGCCAATGAGTTCTAGGCTGTTTTCCACTTTTTCTTCTAACGGATTTAATTTAGTGTGTCTGGTTTTATGTTGAAGTCTTTGATCCACTTGGACTTTAGTTTTGTGCAGGGTGATAAATATGGATCTATTTTTCTTTTTCTGCATGTAGACTTTCAGTTGGACCAGCACCATTTGTTGAAGATGCTGTCTTTTTCCCTTAAATGGTTTTGGCTTCTTTGTCAAAAATCAAGTATTCGTAGGTGTATGGGTTTATTTCTGGGTCTTCTGTTAGGTTGCATTGATCCAACATTCTGCATACCATGCAGTTTTTATTAACTCTGAAACCCTATAATATACGATAAACATACTGTAATCTGTACACCTAATGATAATGAACAAGAAAGAGGACCCAGTATAAGATGATCAGTCCTCACTTAGAAAGACAAATAGGATGGACATTGGAAGTAGGCAAAAACAAGTAACAGGACAGGAGCCTACCACACAGGGTCTCTGAAAGACTCTACCTAGCAGTGTTTCAAAGCAGATACTAAGACTCATAACCAAATCTTCGGCAGAGTGCAGGGAATCATAAGAAAGAAGAGGGAGTTAGTAAGACCTGGAGAGGACAGCACCTCCACAAGGACCAAATATATATGGGCACAGAGGTCTTTTATGAGACTGTTTCTTCAACCAAGGACCATGCATGGATAAAACCTAGAACCACTGCTCAGATGTAGCCCATGGCAACTCAGTATCTAAGTGGGTACCTTGTATGGGGAATAGGCACTCTTTCTGACATGAATTCAATGGCTGGCTCTTTGATACCCACCCCCAAGGGAGGATCAGCTTTACTAGGCCACAGAGGAGGACACTGCAGCCAGTCCTAAAGATACCTGATAAATCAGGATCAGAAGGAAGGGGCGGAGGACATCCCCTATCAGTGGACTTAGAGAGGGGCATGATGGCAATGAGGGAGCGAGAGTAGGATTGGGAGGGAATGAGGGAAGGGGCTACAGCTGGGATACAAAGTTAATAAAAAAATTTAAAAAAAAATTTTGAAGGCATAGGACCTAAAGGCATTGTGACATGTTACTATCTGCTAGAATGTACAAAGGGAGTTTGTAAATTGTTACTGTGGTATTTGTGATTAATAAAAAAACATGACATTATCCATATCACAAATAATTCAATTTAAAAGAAGCCTGTGCTCGTGAATTGAGGAAATTTGATGTTACCAGTATTAATCTAGGGTAGCAATCAGCGTGTCCTCAAACAGAATCAAGCCTTTCTCAGTATGAAACTGACCCTCTCACTTCTCTATCTCATGTCCCTTGCCTTTTGTTTCTTGACTGCATCAGGTTTTATTTTCAGTTATTTTCCAATTTCAATTTGCTTTTCCTCATAGACTGTGTTTCCTCAGAGAAAATATGTTATCTTGGCATATTTCCCCTGTGTGTCTCTGCCAGGTTTTCTTGCTGTCTCATTTGAGGAACCTGAGTCTTTCCCCTGGGCACCCATTTCCTCATTACACTTGGCCAAGACATCCTTTGCTCTTTCCTTAGAGTCTAAAGAGAGACAGGCTTTTAACCTATTTTGCTTTACTTAACTATAATAAATAAATAAGAATCAAAAGTTTTTCACCATCCTAAGATATTCAAATACGAATGTCACCTTGGAAATAATGGCGAGTATTTCCTCAGCCCAATTTGACATTTGGCATACTGCTTGTCTCTTTAGAGAATGTTACATCAGTTTGAGATAATGAAATATTCCCTCACCCTTTCCATCACATTCATTGCTTTCACCAGAGAGCCAAAAGTGAAGTCTTACATTTGTTTATATATGTTTGCCTGTATAAGACACATGTATATCCCAAGAGTGAAGATCAAATCTCAAAGACAATATAAAGTAATCCATCAAGTACAGAGGTACATCATTTTGTAAAGGTGTTATAATTGATTCTGTCACTTGATGTTGACAATGAATATTGCTTTAAAATGGCACAAATGAGAATACAAATAGGATTTCTTTGTTTTCATTAAGTGTCTTTCTACTTTACCAAATGTAACAAAGCCTAATGATCACAACTTTTCTAGAGAAATGTGCATACCCTGATTAGATTTCTTGTTTTTAGAAGCAAAACAAGGGAGAAGAGGTGAAAGTCTTTCTTATAAAATCAAAGACACCTTTCCAATTTTAGACTTTTTAAAAGGATTTACCACATCATTATAAAAAACAAGGATTGTTAAGTACAAATGCAGATATTTCTTAGTTTCTTATACAGGCCTTCAATATTGAGAATGAAATGTCTGAGGTTATGAGTTTTTCCCTCATGTTCTTCAAAGCAGCTAAAAACTATCCATCATTTACATGATGTCTACTGCTTGTTCTAAATGTTTAATGTCATTTTTATTTCATTTGCACAAGGCCATTTCTCAATCATAATATAACCACAAGTGTTAAGGTTTAGATCTTAAATGTCAAAGAGGACTGTGTATAAAATGCAAGGTCTCTGGCCTTTGGAGCTTTGGAGAATTGATGGAAAACTTAGGAGTTAAGCCATGCTAAAAAATGATAGATTTTCATGGATGACTCTTTGAAGTGCATATGAGAACCTAGTATTTCTATGTTCTCTCTCTCTCTCCTCCATCCCTCCTTTTCCTTCCCTCCACCTCTCTTCTCTCTTGCAATAAAGGGAGCACCATTGCCCCTCTGGCATTTCCTATCATGATGCTATGCTCTAATACAGGTCCAAAGCTATAGAACTAACATATCATGAGCTGAAATCTTAAAACAATAAGTACAAGTAATTCTTTTCTTTCTTCAGCATTTTACTCAGGCATTTTTCAGATATAAAGGTGAAT
This sequence comes from Rhombomys opimus, assembly GCA_010120015.1. Lineage (NCBI taxonomy): Eukaryota > Metazoa > Chordata > Mammalia > Rodentia > Muridae > Rhombomys > Rhombomys opimus. The sequence goes on along the minus strand of REGO01000441.1, from coordinate 700,993 downwards.
AAAACAATAATTGTGCGAAGGTGTTCAGCAGTGATGGTGGAGACTCTACCCACTGAAATCAAGTCAATGATTGACAGAGGCCCGAACTTAATGGAATTTTTAGATCAACAAAAATGAAAGAAACATTTCTACATATATTAGAATCAATTAAGTAAATTTAAGATTGTGATCAGCTAGAACAAATTATTTACTAGCTTTTATGTCAATCTGAATTCTCTAGAAAATCAGGGGCATGATGAATAATAGATAAGCCATAACAATATAATGGTAGATTCATTCTACAATAACAACCCTCAGAGAAGGCATATCAAATATGTAAAGGTCTGGAAATGATTATATTGTTCAGATTATCTCTGCATTGGTGATGGTGGATTGGAATGAGAATATCTCCTATAGGTTCATGGAGTTAAATAATTGATCATCTTTTAGTGGTTAGGTTTTGAGATGTGATGAAACCTTAAGAGGTGGAGCCTTGATGGAGGAAGTACATCAGCAGAAAAGGAACTTTGTCTGTTTTAACCTGTTCCCACTTTAGTTTATTCTCTGCTTCACATTTCCAGTTGAAGATAAGATTGTGCACTTTCCTGCTCTAGAGAACTGCTACTGTGTTTTTCTGGGGCTAAGAACTCCCTCTCCAGAGGGACACTGACTGACTCTACCCTGCAGGATATCAAAGCAGAGGCTGAGACTCATAGCCAAACTTTGGGCAAAGTGCAGGGATTCTTATGAAAGAAGGGAGAGATAGAAAGAACAGGAAGGGACAGGAGCACCACAAGGAAAGGAACAAAAAAAAAGGACACAAGGTTCCTTTCTTGTACTCCAACCAAGGACCATTCATGGAGATAATCTAGAACGCTTGCACAGATGTAGCCTGTGGCAGCTCAGTATCCAAGTGGGTACCCTAGTAATGGGAACGGGGACTGTCTCTGATATGAATTCAGTAGCCTACTCTTTGATCACCTCTCCCTGATGGGGGAGCCGCCTTACCAGGCTACAGAGGAAGACAATGCAGCCAGTCCTGATGAGACCTGATAGTCTAAGATCAGATGGAAGGGGAGGAGGACCTCCCCTATCAGTGCACTTGGGGAGGGGCATGGGTGGAGAAGATAGAGGGAGAGTGGGATTGGGAGGAGACTAGGAGCGAGGGGTCTACAGCACGGAAACAAAGTGAATAAACTGTAATTAATAAAACAATAAATAAATTTTAAAAAATTAGAAAAGAACTCCCCTTCTACATCATCTTCGTTATGCTATTTAAACATAGGAAATAACTAACATGTTATTAGTGCTCAGAAGAAAAATCTTCTACCTCATTTTGTTGTATTTACTGATGCGTTCTATCTATGACAGGTAATATGAACCCTACCTTTTTGCTTAATGGAACTTTGTATTTATTAATGTCTACACTGCCTCTATGGGAGATCATTTGTCAGTTCTTAATTGTCCAACAAGTCTAAATTACCACACACACAAAAAGTTTCTTTATTGGGTCCGTTTTTGTTTTTATCACATGAAAGTATAAGCCACTATTCCCCAAACCCATCATAGTGACTTTAGAGACCGCAAAGACAACTTCTATATTCCATATATTATTCTTCGCACATCTGTCACTTTCATTTACAATTCACACTTTGCTTCAGTACAAATAGCTGTGTATGTTAAAACATGAACTTCTTTAAACAAAACAAAGGACTCTGTCCAAAGCTTTCTTCGATTTAATTGGTTCCATGCAATGATTATCCTATTTCTAGAAAGGATATCCAACAAAGCCATAAACAGTAAAGTAAATTAACTATAATTGCTCATATTTTATTGTTCACATTTTCACATGTAAATCATACATAGATATATGACAACAAGGAAACTGCTTAGAAATTGTGATTTGAGGCTCAGCAAAGAGGGATTAAGTTTTTATTAATTAGCTGTTAAATTGTAGAATTTGAGAGAACCACATTCCTTGAGGTAATGGCCTGACTATCACTTCATCATAGGGCTGGAAAGACAAGTCACACATTGAAAACTGTTCTTCAGTAGGACTCTTCAGTATGTTCCTCAGTAATGACTCTGATCAGTCATTAGAAATCAGATAACTTTCATTTTAGGAGACATTAATGTTTGAAGTTTTCTAAATTTATCTCATTAAACTTCATAACATGAATCCACTTGTTACCTCATACCACATTTGAGATTTATGTTGGAAGTATAGCTCTACATATTTTTCATAAATTCAATAATTAGTTATTGAAATTATTCGTTTTCTGTTTCCCAAATGTATCACTACATCTGTTGTAGACTGTGGAAGTGACAAATGTACAATAAATCTTATATCTGAATATGTCCACGTGGTGAATTATACAAATTTATAGGGCATATTCTACATCAAAGGATAGAACATTTCAGCTTATTTTCATAGTTGGTCATTATATTCTAAAGCTTTTGACAATATACAGCCCCACAGCTAGAGAGTCCAATTCTATCCTTTTAGATGATATAATTCTTAACAACTGGAGCCTTGAAAAACAGCATTACTTACTTTTAATACAACCTAAAAACTGAAATGTACATTATTCTGATGCCTGTGCTTTGTCTGCTGTTGTTTAATGGTGTAGACTCAAGTTTGATGTTATTACTGATGAGCCACTTTTTTTCTAGAATGAACAGTGGGACCCAGTTCCTAAACTATAGCACAGCATTAAACAACTGTTAAAACACATTAAAATGGGAGAAATGAAGGATTTGTAATACCCTATTTTCTTTCTACTAGCTGTGAATGAGGACTGTGCTATTTAACTAAAAGCCAGCTAACATCTAACCATTTGCCACCCTGTTAAAATATAAACAGTTTTCTGTGCCGAAGTTGAGCAAGTGGTGTACATTTGTATATCTGTCACTTCAATTATTCTTATTTTCAAGTTTCAAAGTCAAATCATCCTGGAAGCCTCTGCCATTCACATTTCTTCTTTTAAATTGTATTTTGTTTTGTTTGTAGATATCTATATTTTTTAATATTTAAGAATGCTCATACACAAATCAGTTCCTCCAAGTTACCTTTGCAGATATAAAATGTCCTGAACTTGTTAGAAGACATCACGAAATTGCATGGGTCCTCATTTGTTTTAAATTATTTTTTTTTGTAAGCAATTGAGTTTTACAGAATATTTTACATACAAATGAATCTACTCCTAATAGAAATCAGGGATCCTGTCACTCAGGGGGATGGGTGAATGGGAGAGCCCTCAAAGTGTTGGTTACCCTCCACTGAATTATAAAATAAGTGGTTGCTGAATCTGAGAGGAAGTAAGGATAGCCTGAATGGAAGCCAGTGGTAGGTAACAGAGTGATTTGTTGCATTATCAGTGAATGACAGTCAACAGATTGGATCACGTCATGAACAAAATATTGATGTGGAATGTCTGTTGCTTATTTTCCAACTCACTCAAAATGTCCAGTTTAAATTACAGTAGAAATACACCCCAATGCTTTATCTAACACCCAGCATATGGGGAAAATATAAAAGCGTTTAATTTTACACAGCCCATAAACACAATAAAAGTGGTATTTTAAATAATACATGCTCTCAAATTTTCAAATACACATTATTGGCGGAAATTTATGACATTAGTAAACAATAGCCAGTCAATAAGTTTAATTGTACTGTGAAGTTACAAAATGGTAATATTAGTGTATGTGAGAATCATAAATGAATGTTTTAATATAATTCCCTTTACCTAGTTGAAAATATGCCATTAATTAAAATAAATAAGATCAGGGTTGTTTGCAAGAATTTCTTAATTAACCAATAAAAAAGCTATATTCAGTGCTATGAGGGAATTTTTTTTAATGCGGTTTCCTCATTTTTATTTTGAACCAATCTATGTTTATGTGGGAGTGCGGTCATTTTAAAAGCATTAGACCAGGATATTTCCTCCAGAAGTCTTCCAGGAGCCCATCAAGAGATGAGTGGGAGCTGACTAATAAGGTCCGAAACAGAACAAAGTGGGTAGTTGTCCCATCGGGAAGTGCAGAAGTCTCGTGGACTGATTCATACTCTCAGTGATGCCAGCTTAGGATGACTGACCCTAATTGTTCTACAGCAATCTCTGTTTATCTTTGAGGTAGGTGTTCTGAGCAGTCCAGTGACCACAGGCATCAGTGAAATCTGCAACCATTATGTGATGTTTCCACCCTCTGCACGACTGTAAGAAAAGTTTAATTTTCAAGTGGGCCGTCCCAAGACACTAGCAGCCGTGAAGCTGCAGAAGGACAATGATAGCAATATTCTAAAATAGCATCATTTGAAACATATGGATTATTTATTTCAGTTTGTTTGCTTGTTTAAAAAACATAAACAGGGTTTCTATGTGTAGTACTGGCTCTCCTGAAACTCATTTTGTACACCATGCTAGCCTCAAACTCAGAAATCGACCTGCCTCTGCCCCTTGAGTGCTAGCATTAAAGATGGGTGCCACACAATCTGCTATTTCTGATATTTTTAAGGTAGTATTTTTGGACTGAGATTGATAATAGCATGTACCTCAAAAAGGCAAAAGTAAGACCAAAAGATAAGGGAGAGCTCCTGTATATTTTTTCATCATGAGTAATCTTTCTTGTTTTCTTTTTTTTTCTCTTTCACTCACTCTTTCTCTCTCTCTTCCTCTCTTTCTATTATTTCCTCTGTATTAGCTGGCATTTGGAAACTAGGACATGAGGCTCTATCTGAAAAGATGAAAATCTCCCAGGAAATATGTTCCTATTGTATAGTCATTCATAAATTTACAAATAAAAATTAAAATTGCTTTCATATGTGATTTGTTAAAATTAAGTGATTTTTAATTTTTTTATTACCACTTTTTAGTTTTTTTAATACTAGTTACAGTTTATTAACTTTGTGTCCCAGCTGTAGCCCCCTCCCTCTTTACCTCCTAATCCCACACTTCCTCCCTCATCTCCTCCTTGTCCCTTTCCAAGTCCACTGATAGGGGAAGATCTCCTCCTCTTCCATCTGACCCTAATTTATCAGCTATTTTCAGGACTGGCTGCAAAGTCCTCCTCTGTGGCCTAACAGGACTGCTCCTCCCTTGGGGGAGGCGGGAGGTCAAAGAGCCAGCCATTGAGTTCATGTCAGAAATAGTCCCTGTTCCCCTTACTAGGGTACCCACTTATATACTGAGCTACCACGGGCTACATTGAATATAGGAGAAAACAAGTAACAGGACAGGAGCCTACCACAGAGAGCCTCTGAAAGACTCTATTTAGCAGATAATGAGACTCATAATCAAACCTTCAGCAGGATGCAGGGAATCATATGAAAGAAGGGGAAGTTAGTATGACCTGGAGATGATAGGAGCTTCAAAAGGACCAAATATACCTGGGCACAGGGGTCTTTTATGAGACTGTTTTTCCAACCAAGGACCATGTATGGATATAAATTAGAACCTCTGCTTGGATTTTTAATTTTTCTAAAGGCTATATATGATCTTATAAAGAAATAATTAAGTAAATGGCCATTATTAAATTCCTTTGTTTCAGAACTACTGAGATATGGTAGACATTTTAAATTTAGATATTTTAAATTTAGGCTGAGCATTTTATTATTATTTTATAATTTTATTTATTTTTCTATTTTCCATTTTATTTATTTTGTTTTGTTTAGCATTGTATTATTTATTCATTATTAATCAACAAGGATAAGCAAACCAACTTTCACTCTCTATAACTGAATTGTAAGGTAACTTACAACCATTAACAATAAATAAGGTCATTGTGAAAAGCAGAAGGAGCTAATAGATGAACTTTTAATTTTTATAATGCATTTCCATAATCTATGCAACTATCCAGGAAACATTTGTGAGGTGCTAATGGAGCCAGGGAGGAGTCAGGGATATACAGCAGAGTGAAAAGTTCTTCTAATCATTCACACCACAAATGGATCCCTTTTCAGTCAGCTTCACAATGGGGTGACAAGGGCAAGCAGAGATGACTGTAAAGAGCAGGAATGGATGATCAGCCACTGATGGGGACACAGGTGAATGTCCTGGGAGAGAATTTTCCAGAATCATAGAAAAGAAGTTCTGTAGAATAGGCTTCCCCAGAGAATGTAAAAATACTTAGGAGCAAACTCTAAACTTAGGGATACTATTTTGCCTTTTTCAGAGGTTGGTAGTGATTGATAAGTACTAATGGCTTTTCTTTAACACCGTGAAACTTGTTGATAAAATAACAAATTGTCTTTTTACCTAAACATAGGATATAAAGTGAGTATGCTCTGCTCTCTAAATTAAATGAATATACCTGGAGTTCAGGAATCTCTTTATTCTAAAATAAAAATTTCTTGCATTTATTTTATTCATTCCTTTCCTGTCAATGACTTTTATTTTAATATTTACTCTATAGAAGTATTGCTTCAGAAATAAAGAAATAAGTTTAGGTAAAATATTTCAAAAATTATAGCAAAATTTATTGATGCCTGGAATTTCAATATGAAAAAAATATTCTAAGCCACTTTAAAATAGGTTTGGGTTGATCGTTAACATAGTTAGAAGATGGTCATTTTCTAATTAATGCATTTGTTTACTTTACATCCCAGTTGTAGCCCCCCCCATTCTTCCTCTCCTCTTAGTCCTACCCAATATCTTCCATCCTGCCTCCCTTTTTACCCAGAAATGAGGAGCTACTCATCCCTACCCACTATCCCCAGCTCAAGTCACATGAGAACTTAGATAGTCCTCTTCACCTGTGGCCTAATCCTTACCCTATCCCTAACCCTAACTTTAACTCTAACCCCCATCAGACAGAAGTTAGTCATTCAATTCATTTGAAATTATTTAGTTTTTCTGACGTGAACTCTATATATCGCTCTTTGACACCCCTCCCCCCAACCGAGGGAGGAGCAGCCCTACTAGGCCACAGAAGAGGACTTTGTAGTCAGGTCTGAAGATACCTGATAAGCTAGGGTCAGATGAAAGGAGAGTAGACTTGGAAAGGGGTAGGGAGAAGATGAGGTAGGGAGGGTGGGATTGGGAGGGAATGAGGGAGCAAGATACAGCTGGGATACAAAATTAATAAACTGTAACTAATATTAAAAAATAAAAATTTAATTAAAAAGAGAAAAAAGAAATCAGCTTTTAGTTATAGTAAATAATATGAATACATGAGTTACTCAAACTATTAAGCCCAACGTTTTTAGACTTTGTTAAGTTTGTAGAAATTATTCAATAACACAGTGGATGTGGCTCACATTTGTTTTCCTAGACCAGCTCCATGTAATCAATAACACTTAAAGAAAGAAAATTATGACATAATGTAAATTAATTTTAGCATGAATATATCCTCAAATATGAAAGGCAAATAGCATTTGCTTTGAGATCTGAAAATTTCAAAGTCAAATGCAGGGAAAATTGCCAAAGATGCAAAAGGACTCTTCTTGGAAGTGATAAAATATTCAAGGATAGGCTTCTTCATAACCTATATCCTTGTGAAATTACTTCCTCAGCCCATGCTGCTTAATCATCACTTGATATGGCACATAAACTCATTCATATCACAACAGATGAATCAATATTGCATTTTTAGCATTTGGCTTACATGATAAAATAATCTAACCATAGCCACCATCTCAAGCATAATTCCAGTTACTATTTTCAAAGCAGATGCTCATCAAATATTTTAGTTTCAATACTTTTATCTCATAAAATAATTCCTCACACCCTATAACTTTTTCTATGAAATAAAAACAATGTCAAATATAGGCATTGGGTATGATATTTTATATTCTTAAATTTTGGATTATTAATCTTTGTGAAATGTGAAGAAAGTTATTTCAAGAAAATTACATTTAAAAAAGGTATCCAACAATCCAATTCATTTTGTAAGATTTTTCTCTCAGTGATGCAACATGAACAGCAAAGGCCTCAGTGCACCTTAATTTTATGGGGAGCTAGTGTTTTTAGTATTAACATGCCATATTCCATGACATTCTTATTTGTATATATTTGCGTTTATATGAGAGATAGAGATAGATAGATATCAATTGATTGATAGGCAGACAGACAGATATATAGATGATAGATAGTGAAAGACAGAGACTAGAGGGAAAAACAGAGAGACAGAGAGGTTAAACAGAGACAGAGGGAAAGAGACACAGAGAGAAAGACAGAGACAGAGAGATATAATTTCTGGATATACATAATTTTGTGACAAGGATTTAAAAAAATTATGTTTTTTTTTAATAATTTAATCACTTTATATCCTGATACATGCCCCTTGCTTCTGTTATCCCAGTCCCATCCTCACATACCCATCCTCAACACCCTCTCTCCTCAGGGAAGGGGAGGACTCCAAGTGGTACCAACCCACTCTGGCACTTGAAATTGCAGTAGGACTAAGCACATCTTCTCTCACTGTGGCCTGACAAGGAAGCCCAGCTAAGGGAAATGGAGCAAAAGGTAGGCAACAGAACCAGAACCAGACCTTAATCCCATTGTTAGTGGACTCGTATATTTACCAAGCTGCACATCTGTTACATCTAGGGGGTCTAGGTCAAACCCATGCTTGCTCTTTGGTCTGTGTCTCAGTCTCTGTGTTGCTCCCTAGGCCCAAGATAATTTACACTGTAAATCTTCTTGTGGTTTCCTTAACCCCTCTACACTTTTCAACAGAACTCCCTGAGCTTTCCCTATTTGGCTGTGCGTCTCTACATCTGTTTCCATCAGCTAGATGCTGGATGAAATCTCTTAGAAAACAGCTATGCTGGGCTCCTGCCTTCAAGCATAGCAGAGTATCATTAATAGTGACAGAGGATGGCTGTCTCCCATGGGGGTGGGTGTCAAGTTGGGCCAGTCATTGATTTGCCATTCCCTCAATCTCTACTTCATTATCCCTACACTTCTGTAGGCAAAACAAATTTTGTCCAACGATCATGATTATCTCTTTCTTGGAAGTATCAGACAAAATCTGTCCCACCTCTAATCTCAACTTTACAATACTTGACAAGTTTGGCCCTGAAAATATACTGTCATAGAATGGAAAGGGCTCAAAATTTAATTTCTCCCTGAGCTTCTATACTAATAGCAGAAGGAAGAAATATATTTCTCTAGTGATATAGCCACTGCTCAAGTTCCAATGCTCATTTGACTATCATTTTATGCACACTGTACTACAAATCCCTTAAAGAAGCTCATTTGGATACCCACAGCCATTCAAAATATAAACATGAAAATATCAGGGAAAAAATTGAGAAGAGAAGGATCAGTGAGAGGGAGGAAACAACAGGAGACATTGTATGGGATTAAAATATGTTATGTTTATATGTTAAAATTTCAAAATGAAAACCTTTGGCTAGTAAAAGTCATAAGAGTCAACTCTTTTTTAAAAGTGAAGTTAAATATAGATACTAACTATAGTTAATAAAAAATAAAAATATGATAGAAACTTAACTTTTTTCTTATTGTGATATATTAATTCTGTTTAAATTATATATCTGAATAAATTAAGGAGAAAATATTTAGCTATTTGAGCCTTGTTTGTGTCTACAGCTACTCTTAGAAAATATAAGTGACTGGAAATAAATTTATTGTAAATAAATTTTGTTTTTTGAAAAATGTAAAAATAATACCTACAAAGAGATCAGTACATACATGTGAAATACAACAGAGTAAATGTGAATCAAAAAATCCATATTTTATTTAATTCAACAAAAATAAATAGAAGCTTGTGTTTTATTCAGTAAATCACAGGTAAATAAGTTTGAATGGCAAAGTTTCATGTCTTTTGGAAAAAGATGTACACTGATATTGACAATGTTTCTGTGTGGCTTTTTGTGGAGTCCTTGGTGGCTTGTTGTGGTTTTATGTTAACATGCTATGTTTTTTAAAATTTTGACTCTTCTCTGACTCTATGATTAATGGTACCGGCTTAACTGTACCACAATAAATGTAGAAATGAGGCTAGTATAAAGGTAGCATGCTGAATAAATGCTATTCTGATAATTATTTAGTACTCAGAAATAGCTAATTATCTGCCATCACAGCCTAAAATGATTGCTTGATAATTATTTTCATTAATACATTAATAATATTAAAACACTGCCATTGAAGTTTATAGAGGAAAGATAAATTACCTGTTTGTATCATAATTGCTTTACTATTATAAAAAATATGCTTAACAAACAGAGACCATTTATGATTTCACATTTTGCAGTTGCATAAAATTTATTTAACGGTATGCTTACACAAAGACTATAGCCTGTGTTATACAGGCAACATTAATAATGAAATAATTACGTATCTCAAAAGGAACCAGCACAGCACAATTCTCCATGACAATTATTCTCATACTATAGGACAGTGTTCTTTGTTAAACAGTGATTTGAATCTTTTCTATTCTTGTTATTCATTTTATATTTAGTTAGCATGTTTTCAGAAATCAGAATTTAGCCAACTTGCAGGATTATTAACTTCTCTTTCTGTATGTGTGTAAAATGACTGAGCTCTGGTCTGCAGTCTAAGACGTCAACACCTTTACCTACAGAGTCCCTCTGGCTCTTGTTGTAAAACTTTAAATTGTTATATTATTTGACAAATAATTTAATATATTTTCTTTCATTAAGTTGTAAAATGACAAATTTGTTATCAGCAAAAATTGATTTTATGGCTTAGACTATAGTCATGTATTCATTACTTCTTCAATGCAAACTTTATTTTTTGTAGTTACATTCCTTTATGTAAAAGGGTAATGATGACTGTCTCGGGTATTGCCCAGTCTATTCTTTGGCAACAACAAAGAAAAATGGAACTCTCAGGAAAGACAGAAGATCAAGCCACAGAGAAATGGAAAGAAACAGCTTTATCCTATAAGGATGAGAGAGGCCTAGTGTGGAAGCCCAATAAATAGATAATGGTTTACACATTTTATAGTGCTCTTGAGGCCTCCCTTTTCCACCCTATGTCTTGCTTAGGAAACACTCCCCTCCTCCAATAAGCTGTTATTTCAAGAAGCCCACATAATCTTTCCTATTCTAATTCTCTCTAGCTCTCCTTCATTCCTTATCATCAAGATATATAAATATTATCTCACTTACTGTAAGTCACATAGGCATATTCCATATGAATTAATGTGTCTATGTGTATTTGCATGAGTCTATGCCTATGTTTTTGCACTTTTAAACAATTAAATGTGTGCAAGCACTTATAAAAGCATGTAAGGGTATCATAGATAGCTGGTATAAGTGCATTTTACAACAATTGGTTGTTTTAATTTCTCATAGATTGAAGTAAATACTAGTCAAACATTGATAAATGCTTTTAAATTTCTGCGATTTATTTAATACCTGTTCATTTTTTATTTCATTTTTTTTTCCTCTGCTGTAAGTAGGACAAACTCAGCATTTAAAAACAACTTAAACTTATCTCACTCTTTCTGATAGTGAGAGAACTGTTATAAGGATTAACTGGGTCGTTTGTTCAAGTTCTTATCATAACAATTCAAGGTGTTTCCTGGAGCTGAGTCCTATTGCATTTGTTAGCAGATGCTGGTACTTGTGGCAGTGGGAATGCAGTTCTGACTCTCTGCTGGGAATTTTTCTCCACCAATGGCCACCTTCAATTCTGACCTACATGACTGTCTCACAGGATACAGTTCATTTCTACAAAACTAAAAAGGAAGCTTCTCTCTAGCTCAGTATGATTGACAGGGGTCTTTGAAAAACAACCATGGGAACGTTCATATCATCTTTTTACCACATGAGGCACAGTCAATGGAGCTGCCATCCCACCAGATTGACTCGAAAACAGGAAAATTTACAAGAGGTACCCTAGAGGGAATGAATGGCCATCAAGACACACCTCTGACGTGTCTGCTCTCATAAACGGCTAAGGGTAAAATGAGCTTCCTTGCAGGAGTGTCAACAAACATTCTTTAAAATTATTCCCTAGGAAATTAAAACCCCACTAGGTACTGTTTTGTATAATATTTGGTTATGCCATTTTATATCAATCTATTAATCGTGAACAAAGGAGAAAAATGAATGACTATGTAGAAACGTTAATATGTTTCTTGTATTTTCCTCATTTCAAATGGCTGCTCCAGCGCAGATAAAGTGAATTTGAGAAAAGAAATGAAAAGGGGTGTTTTCTATGCTTTTTATTTGAGGGAAATATGCTTTCCCAAATTCTCATAGCAGATCCTCACTGTGTGTTTTTCTTTGCTCTCCATTCTGGGGCAGATTTAAAATTCTTTTATGGTGTTAAATCTCAGCAGCCTGAAAGCACCTGCCATTCTAAAGGAGGAGAGTTGAGGAAGAATGGTGGTATGCCTGAAAGAGAAGTTTTGTTATGAAAATGCCAGTAATTTCAATGTGAAAAGATACAAAGCTGCAGAACTCAATAGCATCATATAGAATCTTTAAAAATTAAAATGGCTTATTAATATGTAGATATCCCTCCATGTATTTCAAACATAAAATAGGATACACTTCCTTATTGCATCGTTGTAATCACACATCAATTATATTTTCGTTTTGCCTAAAATTAACTGAAAATGGTTTAGTCTCATATGAGTTGTATATTTATAATTTCTACTAAAATTAACCTGAGTATACGTTAGAAACCACTAGACCTACAAACTAGAATTTTATTGTTACATTTCCAACTAGAAAAAGGTGACTGACTTCTTCCTTTCTTTACATAACTAATGCCTTGGGTCTTAATGAAATAACCTGCATTAAACCTACTAGAGCCATGGAAGTCTGAAAATTGAGGACAGCTTCTACTGCTTTGTAAAACGCAAAGAGGATTCAGTATTCCAAGTGTGTAACTGGTCTCCTGGCCCATTCACTTGTGTATTATGAACACAAATGAGATAGTTGAGAGAGAAAGAGTTTGAGATATGTGCTTGGAATTAGGGCAAGTATTCACTAAGCATTTCTCCTAAATTATCCTTAGTTTATTTTGAAACTGTATAAGTTGTATACATAATAGCCTCATAAACACATGCTGCTTAAATTTATTATTCTGATCTGTAGACATCATCATGTTGCTCATGATCAAAAAGCATCTCATTAAAGAATGACAGCACTTCACATTAGTTGTAGTCAAAGCTTCCATGAGCATTATTACCAAAGAAAAATCAAATGACACTGGGTGTCAACACTAAACAGCTTAGGGCAGAGTGTTTTCCAAAGAGTTGTGCAATTTAATTGAAATGCAATAATTCATGAATATTAGAAACTAGACTTTATTAAAATGGCATCGAAAAGCAAATGTGTGTCTGTTTAGAGTAACAAGCGATACAAATTTATTCATTCAGAACAACACTGAATTATTTAAAACTCTTCATAAGCACAAGGTCATGGAATAATTTTGGCAAGTAGGCATTTTGTATGATCTATTTCCATAATTCCCCTGGATCTATAAAGCTAATCACTACTTTGGCATGGGGACCTTTTCACTTGCTCACAACTCCAGATAAAGGCTTAAACTCAAGATTATAGCGGAATTAAATTATGAATATACAGCATAGGAAAATGTGTATATACATGAAGAAAACCTCTATTAAGAAGTAATTTAAGAGTTATAAATGGAATAAAAGTCTATTGAATTTTTGTAACTCCTAATGTTTGAATTATTCCAACGTGAAACCAGTGCTTCTAAAGTGTATTAAATTCTAGACTTCGACCAAGTTTTTGTTCAGTTCTATAACAAGCAATGACTGCTGTTCTGTTTGGAGAGAATATATATTTTCTCTCTCCATATATATATATATATATATTTCTATCCGTCTATCTGTCTATCTATCTATCTTTCATTTCTATGCTTACTCCATTCATCTGATTTGATGATATCCTACTTTTTTCATCAGCTATGTCAATATACTCACCATGTTTATTTTAAATTTCTTCCTGATAATTCCAACATATCAGACATGTTTCTGTACTGGGTTTATTGCTGTTTTGCACTTTTCATCTGGTCATATGCCTTGCAGAATTTTGTTGAGAATGGTGTAAGATATTCAGGACGAAAATATCATTGGCTGAAGTAAAAGAAACTGTGGTCCGTCTATATTTTTTAAAGTTGTATTTACAGTTTGCATTTTCTATAGGCTTCACATGCTACATTTTGGATATATACTTGTTTTTTTTTCTCCAAAGTTTAATGATTCCCAATAGAAACTTTTAAGTAAAGGTTGAATATGATTATCCTGCTTATATGTCTGAGGGATGCATTCCTGTTGTCATGCTAAAGGGCAGAGTTGGGTATTTTGTTGCCCTAGGGTCAGATCTATTATTAGGAGGTCATTTTACTCCCGACCTATGACACTTAAAAGTAATTCTCAGCTCTGCTTCAATCCCTACACATTTCACAGCACCAAGAATTGTTCTTTGGAAAAGAAATGGTTTAGTGCCTATAAAACATAAAGTAATCCAACTAGATGATAATAATGAAAAGAAACAGAAATAAGTTCATTCTTTCCTCTGTGTTTACTGGGCTCAAGTTTTTGTTCAAATTAAAATCATTTTGCTCATAACATATGGTGGAATTTAAATAAGCAAGAAATCCCTCCAATTCTGAAAGTAAGCTTCCTCTTCCCATTCAGATTGTATTCGTGTTCTCCTGAAAGGTTCTCACTCTACTGTATGAATTTTAGGGATAAAATAAGGTCTTCCTTCAGGCTTGGTGGCAAGCCTCTTCATTTACTGAACCCTCACTCCACTCACCTACTTCAATCGTCTTTGGTTTATTTTAAATTTACGCAGTTATAAATTAATATTCCCATTATATGTTCCTTTTATATATCTAAAAGGGAAACTAACAATATCATTAGTTTGGGAGTAGTTCTTACTTTGAGAAAGGATAGTCTCATTTAGAGACATTTGTGAAAGCACTTAATGCTAGAGAAGGGATTCTTTAGTTAGAGGGAAAAACAAATGAGAAACAGCTACAAAATCTCTAGAGCAACTGGGTTGCTTGGTTCTCTTTTCAAAAACAGTTTCATACAATATATATGTGCGCATACAATGTACACACACACATATGTAATAGCTGATGCTTTTTTCCTTTTCTTCAAGCTCCTTCTCCTTTCGTTGTCTTCTTCCCTTTTTTCCAAAGTGTTTTTCTGAGATAGGTATCACTAAAGAGTCCAGGCTAACTTTGAACTCATGGCGAACTTCTTACTACAGATTCCCAAATAAAGAAATAAAGAAAATAAAATTACCTTTTCAGTAGCATCAAGGGAAAACTATAATTTATTCTACTATGCTCTGAAAAGCTCTGCTTATTATTTGGAATGAAAATTCTTAGTTGAGTTTGTATTTTAAGATGACCTTACCCAACATTGTACAGAATACTTATTTTACTGTTTAGAACTAAAAGTTTATGTGTTAACATTACCTAAGCTTTGTAACTTTTTTAAAAAAGCAAACATACAAAAGGATATAAGACACACAAACACACACACCAACAGAAGTAAATCAGATTTGTTGTTAAAAACTCTGACAAACTAGCATTAAAATATATTTGAGGCCTAATCACATCATTTAAAAATAAAGTTTCTGAAGATTGTTTTTCTTTTTGAGAGTTGACTATATGTCTGCTTCTGACAATGATTTTATTTCCTGATAAAGCTATTCTATTTTGAAAATATGATTCCATAGATGCATTTAAGTGCAAGAAAGATGGTTCAGCAGTAAAAGCAATGCTCCTGGAGCATGAGACTACCTGAGTTTTTGTTCTGGGTTCAGCATGTTAAAGGGAAGTTCTGACTTCTACATATTTTACTCTGATTTCCAATTGCAAATCTTTGCATGTGTACATATTTGAAACATAACACAATAAATTAATAAATAAATAAATTGGTAAATACATGTAAAATAATAATAACTTTATGTGCTAAAAACAACCATCCACGCCTGATATCAGAGCTCAGCCTAATCTTCCTTACACCTCACTGCACTTACATTAGCAGCCAGCTGGGCCATGTCATCTAAGGGAGTAGTAAGGTTCATTTACTCTCTTCTGTTGCACAAAGTTACAAGACTGTATCTTAAAACTATAAAAGTTAATTAAAGAAAGCATAATTTGAAGTGAATGCTGAATGTATCAGAATATATGCTACTTTTGACCCCTAGTGTAGTCAAAATTCACAAAGAGAACCCTTGTAAGTTAGAGACAATTTAGAAAATAATTTTCATGAAACATGTTTCATTATATTATTCAAACAAAGCTATTTAATTAAGTTAACAATATATATGTAGATATCTCAGTAAGCATATTAAATATTTGTCAGGTTTTATTTAGCAAAAACTGAAGGAAAAGAGAAGCCTTGGAGACCAACAGAAGCCAAGACTCAGCTTAACTTTGATGAAATGTACATAGTTTGGTTTGGGTTTGGGTTATTTTTAACTAACCAGAAATAAATGAAGCGACAAAAACCAATGAGGAAAACTGAAGGAGATCCATGATCCATAGAAAAAGGATTTCACTTCTCTAACATGTCTACCAAGTTGACTGCTCCAAACTTAGGAGACTACAGCATTGGTACTGCCCACCAAGAAAGTTAAGAAAATGACACTGTCAGGTATAGTTGCCCCACAAATTAATGTTATTTTAAAATACCAAAGAATTCATTTAATTAAAATGATCCTGAGGTAAAAATCACCCGGTTGACTAAAAGAAATAAACACCTATTTATTCCAATAGAAGAACTTGCTATCCAAACATTAATAGCCTGGGATATTTTTACAGTAAATGGCCAATGGGAATGCCATTGGTGCTTTTTTATGGGAATATGCTATTTTTTCACTTGTGTGGAAAAAGATCCGGTGACAGAAGGAAATATGCCTGCTATATCCTAGCACAGATCACATCACCATGTGACAGAAGCTATATAACACTATAGATATCTAATGTTTGTCTGCCCTACGGGCTTTGCTAGATAATTTCACCTCCCACTAACATCTTAGAAGACTTGACAGAAGCTACGTATGATTCGGTGTTAGGTAGGTCAGTTATAAACAAACACGTTTATTAATTATATTTTCTACTTACAATAAACTTTTAAGCACACAAACTCATTGTAAGTAAAGTAGCATCCCTAGCTGACTTTATTTCATATGTTACTACATTTAAATAAGTTGTAGAAATATATACACAAAAGAACAATGACATATATGCATATATTTATTGACAAGTACATGAAGTGTTGATATGCAAACATTATGTAATATTTACATATACCTACCTCCACATGCGTTTATTATTTTGCTTCAATCAAATGATTACACCCCAAGCTTCCAGAACATTGGCTACTTTCCAGGAACTTTATCTTATAAATGCCTAGCCCCAGTCTATTTTCTTTCCTGGCTTGTCAATATTTTTTTAAAAATTCTTATTTCGCATTTGATTTCTATAGAAGCTGTACTTAATGATGTTAGCAATTTAAAAAAAATGTAAAGTCAGGTAAAGACTTTAAAACCCTATTTGAGTTCTGTTCAGGAAGTTGTCTCCTGTGCCAATGAGTTCTAGGCTGTTCCTCACTTTTTTTTCCAACTGATTTAGAGTATCTGGTTTTATGCTGAAGTCCTTGATCCACTTTGACTTTAGTTTTGTGCAGGGTGATAAATATGGATCTATTTTCATTTTTCTGCATGTAGACATCCAGTTGGTCTAGCACCATTTGTTGAAGATGCTGTCTTTTTTCCATTGAATGGATTTGGCTTCTTTGTCAAATATCGAGTATTCATAGGTGTGTGGGTTTATTTCTGGGTCTTCTATGTGATTCCATTGATCCTCCTTTCTGTTTCTATGCCAATACCATGCAGTTTTTATTACTGTTGCCCTGTAGTACAGCTTGAGAGCGGGGATGGAGATACCTCCAGATGATCTGTTGTTGTACAGGATCGTTTTGGAGATTCTGGGTTTTTTGTTTCTCCATATGAAGCTGAGAATCTTTTTTTCAAGGCCTGTAAAGAACTGAATTGGTATTTTGATGGGAATTGCATTGAATCTGTAAATTGCTTTTGTCAGGATGGCCATAGGCTCTACGAGCAACAATCAATAAATGGGACCTCATGAAACTGAAAAGCTTCTGTAAAGCAAAAGACACTGTCATCAAAACAAAACGACTGCCTACAGATTGGGAAAAAATCTTCACCAACCCTTTATCTGACACAGGGCTAATATCCAGTATATATAAAGAACTAAAGAAGGAGAAAAGCAACAAACCAAGTAATCCCATTAAAAAATGGGGAACGAAGCTAAACAGAGAATTTTCGAAAGAGGAACATCAAATGGCAGAGAAACACTTAAAGAAATGCTCAACCTCATTAGCCATTAGGGAAATGCAAATCAAAACGACCCTGAGATTTCACCTTACACCCATCAGAATGGCCAAGATGAAAAACTCAAGTGATAACACATGCTGGAGAGGTTGTGGAGAAAGGGGAACCCTCCTCCATTGCTGGTGGGAATGTAAACTGGTACAACTACTTTGGAAGTCAATCTGGTGCTTTCTCACACAATTAGGAGTAGTGCTACCTCAAGATCCAGCTATACCACTGCTAGGTATACCCAAAATTTGCTCAAGTACACAACAAGGACATTTGTTCAACCATGATTGTAGCAGCTTTATTTGTAATAGCCAGAACTTGGAAACAACCCAGATGTCCATCAACGGAGGAATGGATACAGAAATTGTGGTATTTTTACACAATGGAATACTACTCAGCAATCAAAAACAAGGAAATCATGAAATTTGCAGGCAAGTGGTGGGATCTAGAAAAGATCATTCTGAGTGAAGTATCCCAGAAGGAGAAAGACAAACATGGTATATATTCACTTATATAGACCTACAAAATATGATAAACATAATGAAATCTATATACCTAAAGAAGATAATCAAGAAAGTGAACACAGGCGAAGATGATCAATCCTCATTTAGAAAGACAAATGGGATGTGCATTGAAGGTATGACAGGAATCTACCACAAAAGGCATCTGAAAGACTCTACCTAGCAGTGTTTCAAAGCAGACACTACGACTCATAACCAAACCCTCGGCAGAGTGCAGGGAATCATATGAAAAAAGGGGAGTTAGTATGATATGGAAAGGATAGGAGCTCTACAAGGACCAAATATATCCGGGCACAGGGTCTTGTCTGAGACTGACACTCAACCAAGGACCATCTATGGATATAACCTAGAACCTCTGCTGGGATGTGGCCCGTGGGTGGTAGCTCAGTAACCAAGTAGTTTTCCAAAGTAAGAGGAACAAGGACTATTTCTAACAGGATCTCAAGGTCAGGCTCCTTGACTCCCCCCACCCCCCAGGGGAGGATCAGTCCTGTTAGGCCACAGAGGAGGACTCTACAGCCAGCCCTGAAGATACCTGATAAAACAGGGTCAAATGAAAGGGGAGGAGGTCCTCCCCTATCAGTGGACTTGGAAAGGGGCAGGGAGGAGACCAGTTAGGGAGTCTTGTGTTGGGGAGGGAATGAGCGAGTGGGATACAGCTGGGACACAGAGTTAACAAAATGTAACTAAAAAGAAAAATAAAATTAAAAAAAAAAATAAAACCCTATTGGAAATAGGGGAACTTCTTGTGAGCAAAAGTTTAAAATGAAGGCTGGAAGGATGGTGTCAAATTCCTCTACTCAAATATAAATCCATTAAGGTCTCAATTGAATTGCAACTGTTGTCTGCATATTTAGTTTCCTTTAGAAAAGTGAAGAAACTCACAACATTTAAATAATAGAAGAATAGTCAGAGTCTTTAGGATATTTTGGAAGTACTAAGGAAGATAAAACTATTTCTGAGTTTATATGGTATTATTTTAGTAATTATCTTAATAACTTTTATCTTGTAAACAAAGCTTTTAAAGTTAGATGATGTTCACTGCTGATAAAGTCATTGATCACTTACAATAGTGGTTGGTTGAAGTATTTTTTATTGTATTCTTAGCTATTTTCTTAAGAGAATAATTGCTACTTCTTGAAGGAAAAAGAGAAATAATTGACTACCCATTAACAGCAGAATTTGTATTGTAAAGTGCTTGGTGACAATCTGGCCTGTTGGTTTCATAAGAGTGAAATATTCCAAAGAATGTGTTTAATCTAAAATGGGCATTGTGTCAAATGAAGGAACAAATATAAACGGATTAACAAAGCCTAAAACATTGACAAATATATTATTTGCTAGAGACAAAAATAAAGAAAGGAAGTATTAGCTGGGACAAAACATCAACTAGGAAGAAGTTGTGGTATAAAGTACTGGTTACAAGTCCAAGAGAACAAATTGTAGAGAATAATATGGTTTTTCCTATATTAAAAGTGGAAATGTTTCTGCTGTTAATTAGCAACATCCTAAGTGGTACTTAAATAAAATGAAAAAGAAAACTAGAGATAATATTGAGTTTTGATTGAGTTATGTACCTCAAAGTTGATGTAGAAAAGCCATACAGGAGGCAATCACTAAGAAACTTCGTGACTGACAGAGGTTAAGATACTTCAAAAGGACTAGAAACAAACAAGCAACACTTGAAATATTAAAAGAGCTTTATCATTGCACTGAGGTCTTGAGGGCAGGTTCACAACCACAACAGCATGCCATAAATTTGATTCTGGATCAGTTTTAAAGAACACTAGTGAAGCAATTTACAAAATTTGTAGAAAATAAACCTATACATTTCCAGAATCTATCAACACTGACTTCCTGTGTGGCACCAAACTGTGGTCACTTCATAGATTGTACTTCAGAAAAATGTGCAAAACATTTGCCAAGTAATAGCTTACACTCTGTCATGAAGTGTCTGGAGTGTGCTTCTCTGTGCATAAGTTTGGTTCCTTGCTGAGATTTGTAAAAAGAGTATGAATAAAAGTTGTAAAATTTTTTTTCTGTACACACACACACACACACACACACATATCCAAATAAATAATGTGAGCATTTATAGTGTATAATACAACGACATAAGCCTCAAATTCATAGATGTCTTTTCAGATAAAAGTGAAAATTTGCACTTTGGAAATAACATCACAGCAGCAGGGATAATGCAGGGAGCAAACACTGTTTTTTTCTAAATCTCAATTCAGTGAAGTGTGGAAAGTGATCATCTTCCTTCTGAGAGAGTTGAACCCAGAATACAGAATATTGGATCCAGAAAAATATTGAGTTGAAATGCTTTATTTTAAAATTATGAACATTATGATTCTTGTGAATGAAATAGGAACAAATTAGTGTCTGAAGCAAAAGATGAAGGTAACCTTGTGTATGGATGAAATGGGTTTTCTCAGTTAGTGCTAAAATTAAAGATACATTATATAGTAACTGCTCTTATGTGAAACTAAGTGGCTCCTATTGGGACTGGGCACATACCCTCGGCAACTGCAGAGAAATGTTCTTACCAATTGAGCCAAATGCCCAAGCCCCATATGCCTGCAGTCCACAAACAGGGTGATTTATATTGTGGAACTGGGGAACGGAAAGTGATAGATTAGTACTTACATCTCAGTTTGGAAAGCATAACTAACTGAAAGACAAAGCGAATAATATACTCACATTTCACTGAAATGGCTGTTTTTTTTTTCATATTATAAAACCTTACTTGTTTGAATTTCAACTTCATATTGACAGTGACATATTTCATGAACATAAAATAAAGTAAGTTTCAACATTTCACCTTTTTATTTTAAGGCTAGACTTCATTATCATCTGCCAATGGCCTCAAACTCTTTTTTTTTTTTTTGGTTTCTTTTTTTTTTTAATTTTACTTTTCTTATTAGTTACATTTTGTTAACTTTGTATCCCAGCTGTATCCAGCTCCCTCAAACTCTTAGGCTAAAGGTATCTTTCTAACTTTGTGTCTTTTTGTAGCAAAGAGTATGGATGCATGTCACCACGCCCAGCTATGAACTTTGTTTTAAAACTTTATTTTATTTGATTAATTAAGCAATTTAGTGTGTGTGCCACTATGTGCCCATGATATTTGCTTATGTGTAGAGAAATGAAGATAATTTGTGAGAGTTAGTTTTCTTCTTCAACCCTTTGTGTCCTGGAAATTGAACCCAGGTCATCAGACTCCTGGGAAATTTTTTATCTACTGTATCATATCACCATTATTTCTTTTTTTTTAAAACTTGTTTAAAATTTATTTTAATTGCTAGATTTTCATTTTCATGTTATATTCTATATAATTTTCTGTAACAACAAAATCAAATCTTAATGTTTAAAAATTAAATATAAAGAGAAAAATTGTGCAGGTTTGCTAGTTTTCTGATGATAATGAATGGACACAAAAAGGGGAAATAAAACTAATTTTAAATTTCATTTATTTGGTGTTAGTTAGAATACTTGAATGCAGAAATGAGCATTCACCATTCAGTAAATTATTCCTGTTTATGAGTTCTATTAATATTGACACAATTTGAAAAAATGCACTGTTTGTTACTTACCAATACGCTAAAATTCTCAATGTTTCAGTTTTATATCATATTCTGGGAGCTAAGTGCATGTTGGTGGTTGCTGATATATGTTTGGTTAGTTGCACAAAATAATTCTTAGTTGACATTGACTTAGATTTTGAGAATATCATATTTCCTTCAAAACATAATACTAAAGAAAACATGTAAATTTTAAAGGGTATAACAATAAACACCCCAACAAGAAAAGAGGATACATTGATTTGTATGTATATATACATATATGTATGTATTTGTAAATGACAAGTTGATGAAGTTTCATTAATATTGGATTCATTATACAAAATTGAATGAAGTAAAGTGGAAACCTGTTTTTTGCAGATTCCTAGGTGTTTGGAATATAAGAACCTAACGTCAGAGTGAATTCTAGGAGCTGGAAAATGTTCTGAAAATGTGTCATCTTCAGTCAAGCAGCATGGCCAACATTTGTGACCTTACTGGGCAGCAGTTAGAAGGAAATTCTCACAACCTGCCTTTTGACTCCTCGGGTTTCCAGCTGAGACTTTTCCCTGTTAAAGCTCAACTGGAAGCCTTGGGGGCCAGGAGCCCTGTGACATGACATCTAGAGGTGAGTATCCTGAGTCAAGAATAAGGCCAGCAAGGGTAGAAAGTAAGTGCAGCGGAGCGAGGAAGAAAGCTAAATTCAGAAAGCTTTGAAGTGGATGCCATGCATGTTGACTTTCAACTTGGTGAGACAAGTTCTCTGTACAAAGCCCAGTTACAATTAATTTGAAAAAGGCATGCAGATGAGACAGGATTCAGAAACATTTTCTTTTTTTATTTCAATTGTAACAAAAGTATCACTGGATTCTGAAATAGAAAACCCTATAATAGTCATATTAAACTTTCAATATATGATGAGTAAGAAATAACATGAGAGGAATTTTCGTATCCATATTTTCCAGGGACACACACACACAGTGAAATTTCACTGAGTATGTAAAATGCACAGTGTGGATTTGAGCTGCCTATCCTTCAATCCCTAGCTTCTGAACAATACCTCAGAAAGGTCCACAATAATAAACCATCTTAGATGAGGCTATTTCAGCAAGTGCTCTAGTTAGTGATGGGTGTATTTGTCACACTGAACCTGTAGCTGTAGCTTTTAGTAATATGATTTAATACAAAGACAGTCAGCCTTGCCTCTACTTAAATTCTACAATTCACAAATACATAAGTTAAAGTTCAGGATAACATTGCCATTACATACTTTGCTATGGTTGACGCTGAATTAGTTACAGAAGTCTTACCTTATACCAGCAATAACTATTGCAAAGATTTGGATTTAATATAACTTCTGAGACATAATTTTGAAATCTCACACATGATTAATTAATATTAATTTTTCACCTTACAACATGGTTTGTATAAAAAACTTAATTTGGTAATAGAAGAAATATGTAGTGAGTAGCAATAAAATTTAAGATTGATTTATCAAATTTAAAATACACACATCCAAAAATCCACACACCTACAAATAATTGATTTTTGACAAAGAAGCCACAACCATACAACAGACAAAAGATGGCATATTCAACAAATGGTACTGGTCTAGCTGGATGTTTACATGCAGAAAAATGCAAATGGATCCATATTTACCACCCTGCACAAAACTAAAGTCCAAGTGGATCAAAGACCTCAATGTAAAACCAAACACACTAAATCTGTTAGAAGAAAAAGTGGGGAAGAGCCTAGAACTCACTGGCACAGGAGACAACTTCCAGAACAGAACACCAGCAATTCAGGCTCTAAGATCAACAATCACTAAATGGGACCTCATAAAACTGAAAAGATTCTGTAAAGCAAAGGACACTGTTGTCAGAACAAATGACAGCCTACATACTGAGAAAGGATCTTCACCAACCCTGAGAGGTTGAATAGCTGAGAGAGGTCTAATATTCAGAATATATAAAGAACTAAAGAAGTTTAAAAGCAACAAATTAAGTAATCCAATTAAAAACTGGATACAGAGCTAAACAGAGAATTTTCTGTAGAGGAACATAGAATGGCAAAGAAACACTTAAAAAAAAACAGACTACTACTCAGCAATTAAAAATAAGGAAATCATGAAATTTGCAGGCAAATAGTGGGATCTAGAAAAAAAAATTCCCCTGAGTGAGGGTATTGCAGAAGCAGAAAGACTCACACGGTATATACCCAGTTATAAGTGGATACTAGACCTATACTATAGGATAACCATATTAAAATCTGTACACCTAAAGAAGCTAAGCAAGAAGGAGATCCCTGGTTAAAATGATCAACCCTCACTCAGAAAGAAAAACAGGATGGACATTGGAAGAAGAAGAAAACAGAAAGCGGGACAGAAGCCTACCACAGAGGGCCTCTGAAAGACTCTACTCAGCAGTGTAACAAAGCAAATGATGAAACATTTTTTTGGAGTAAGTTTATTTATTCATTTTTTTAATTAATTTATTTGTTATATTAATCACAGGTTATTTATTTTGTATCCCAGCTGTAGCCCCCTCCCTCATTCCCTTCCAATCCCACCCTCCTTCCCTCATCTTCTCCCTGCCCCTTCCAAGTCCACTAGTAGGGGAGGACCTCTTCCCCTTCAATCTGACCCTAGCTTATCAAGTCTCTTCAGGCCTGGCTGCAATGTCCTCTTCTGTGTTCTAGCAAGGCTGCTCCCCCCTCAGGGAGGAGCTGAGGGAGGAGCCAAAGAGCTCTCTACTCCTGTCCTCTCCATGTTCCATTCTCTCCCACTTCTTTCATAGGATTCCTTGTACTCAGTCCAAAGTTTAGTTAAGAGTTTCATTACTGAGTTCAACATGGAGAGTACAGGAGTTCCATAAGGAGAGAACCATAAGCAACAGTTCCATAAGCAACAGAACCAAAATATCTGGACACAGGGGTATTTTCTGAGACTGATACTCCAACCAAGGATCATTCATGGATATAACCTAGAATCCCTGCTCAGCTATAGCCCATTGCAGCTCAGTATCCAAGTGGGTTTCCTAGTAAGGGGAAGAGGGACTGTCTCTGGCATGAACTCAGTAGAGGGCTCTTTGAACACACCCCTCCCTGAGATGGGAGCAGCCTTGCCAGGCCCCAGAAAAGGACAATGCAGCTAGTCTTGATGAGACCTGATAAGCTAGGGTCAGATAAAAGGGATTGAGGCCCTCCCTTATCAGTGTACTTGGAGAGGGGCATGGGAGGAAATGAAGGAGGGAGAGTGGGATTGGGAGGGAATGAGGGAAGGGGCTACAGCTGGGAAACAAAGTGAATAAACTGCAATTAATATAAAAATATAAATTTAATAAAATATGCTCAATGTCCCTTTTTATCAGGGAAATGGAAATTAAAACAATCCTGAGATTTCACCTTACACCCATCAGAATGGCTAAAATTAAAAACTCAAGTGACAGTGCATGCTGAAGAAGATGTAGAGAAAGGAAAATCCTCCTCCATTGCTGGTATTAATGTAAACTTGTAAAACCACTTTGGAAATCAGTCTAGTACTTTCTAATACAATTAGGAATAGTGCTTCCTCAAGATACAGCTCTACCACTCCTAGGCATATACCCAAGGTATGCGTATATACACAGCAAGGACATTTGCTCAACCAGTCTGCAGCAGCTTTACTTGTGATAACCAGAACCTGGAAACAACTCAGATGTTTATCAACAGAGGAATGGATACAGAAATTGTGGTACTTTTACACAATGGAATACTACTCAGCAATCAAAAACGAGGAAATCATGAAATTTGCAGGCAAATGGTGGGATCTAGAAAAGATCATCCTGAGTGAGGTATCCTAGAAGGAGAAAGACAAACACGGTATATACTCACTTATAAGTGGATACTAGACCTATAAGATAGGATGAACATACTAAAATCTGTACACCTAAAGAAGATAAACAAAAAAGAGGACCTAGGTTAAGCTGATCAATCCTCACTTAAAAAAAAAAAAAAATGGGATGGATATGGAAGTAGGAGAAAACAAGTAACAGGACAAGAGCCTTCCACAGAGGACCTCTGAAAGGCTCTACCTTGCAGGGTATCAAAGCAGATGCTGAAACTCATAGCTAAACTTTGGGCAGAGTGCAGGGAATCACATGAAAGAGCCGGGAGTTAGTATGACCTGGAGGGGACAGGAACTTCAAAAGGACCAAATATATCTGGGCACAGGGGTCTTTTATGAGACTGTTTCTCTAACTTAGCTTATTGTATTTCATTGATTAGAGAGGTAAAATACTCAACATAAAGGGAGGGGTTTTGGATATGAGAACAATAGTGCTTATCACATATTCACAAGTCATTACTTCTGTATATTTTCTTAGCTAAGGTAAACATGAATTTTATGTTTTATCTACTATGTATTTTAATATTGATTCTTGACTTCCAATGCTATTGTTTGTGGCAGTTATTTATTCGGAGATAGTTAAGAAATTGACTAAAAATTTAGTATTCAATTTATAGAAAGTGTTAAAAGTATCAGAAAATAAACTCTTTCGTTTTGAATACATTGTATCATGTGATAGAAAAAAATAACTGTGCATGAATTATTTACTAATGAACTTGAAATGTATTTCCTATCAACTGATTTTTTTTCTTTAATAGAACCACATCGAAAATAGAAGGAAAATAGTATTTTAGATATTGGTATGAAGAGAAGTACCTGCCAGTTTGCAGATGTTCATAATAAATTTCATGTGAATATTGGGAACATGTCTGTTTAGAACTTTGGGACATCCTCTCTGTTTCTAATACATGTTGTCTCTTTAGAGTTATGTATATTTATTACGAATATGTAGTACTTCCAGGAGAAGTAAAATTCAAAGATGACTGTCTATGTTAGAAAACTGTAACAGAGATTTAACTTATGGATGTTTTAGACAAAGAAGTTGAAATGTAAAGTCATAGTAAACAGGACTTTAAAATGTCATTTCTTCATGACTCAGCCTATCATAGCATAGGATGGGTTTAATACATAAAGGTTTTCAAAGGAGAGATAATAAAAAAAATACAAGTATTCAGACTTATAGACTTTTTAATGAAAAGTCATAAATGGAAATGCTTAAGACAAGAAATAAAGTTTGAATGTAGAAATCTGAGCATTAGAAGTTGATCCATTTTGAGAAATGAGGAAACATTATATATGTATTATGAGTTTGTGAAAATCATTAAAATCATCTGCCTGAAACAAATCTTAATAGACTGTATTAATTGGCTTTGCCTGGCTAATTTGTTGTAATTTCATGAGCTGGTAAATCTTCTTTAGAATTTGGTGATGTGCCTAGAGTTACAGCATTATATTTTCTTACTCATCTATACTTGGAGGGAAGTTTCTCATGTTTATATTAGTGCTGGTTGCTCCCCATCTTTCATAGTCCTATTTGTATTCAAATTATTTATTTGAATACTGTTCCACAGCTTTCTTATTTTCTTATATGTAGTGAGCTTTCTAAGCTATGTTTTTACCTTTGAAACTTTGTACATTTATACAATGTACATTGACCAATTCATTCAACATGACGTTAAGCCATTCCCCCTAATGTTCCCCACCCGATCTCACTTCCACCCCCATATTTTATTTGTGTTTATTTACTTTTTGTTATTAATAGCCTAGTGAGTCTAATCTGTGCTACATGCATAATATATATCTAATATATAGAGTGATATATATATATATATACACACACACACACACTCATGTGTGTGCATGTGCTTGTGTGTGTATATGTGTATGAGAGTGTGTGTATGTGTGTGTGACAATGTGTGTCCATGTGTATGTGAAAGTATGCAAACATCCACAGTGACATGAATAACATACTAGTGGCCATTTCCAAAAAAAAAAAACAAAAAAAAAAAAACCAAAAAAACAATGTGACTTTTCCTTCTCTTACAATTGGGGATGGACATAAAAAGCCCCTTCTATATCCATGCTTCTATTTTAACCTACTTGATCTTGTTCAGGAAACAACATCTACTGTAAAATAAGTTGATTCAACATATACTTATATAAATTTTCTGCATCTTCATTGCCTTTCTACTAGCACTTACATTTTTAAATTATTTTTATATTTAAATATTTTAATTATTTATAATTACTTTTGTTTTTATTAATTACAGTTTATTCATTTTGTATCCCTCCTGTACCTCCCTCCCTCCTCCCCTCCCAATCTCATCTTCCCTCTTCCCCACCCATGTCCTTCTCCCAGTCCACTGAAAAGCGAGGTCCTCTTCTCCTTCCCTCTGACCCTAGTCTA
Organism: Rhombomys opimus; assembly: GCA_010120015.1. NCBI lineage: Eukaryota > Metazoa > Chordata > Mammalia > Rodentia > Muridae > Rhombomys > Rhombomys opimus. The sequence continues at coordinate 672,300 of REGO01000441.1, read as the reverse complement.
TCACGTCTCATCAGGAGTGGCTGCATTGTCTTCTTCTGTGGCCTGGTAAGGCTGCTCCCCCCTCAGGGGGAAGTGATCAAAGAGCAGGCCAATCAGTTCATGTCAGAGACCCCATTACTATAGAGACCACTTGGATACTGAACTGCCATAGGCTACCTCTTTGCAGGAGTTCCAGGCCATCTCCATGTGTGGTCCTTGGCTCAAGTATCAGTTTCAGAAAAGACCTTTGTGCCCAGACATTTAGGATCTGTCACTGTCCTTGTGAAGCTCCTGTCCTCTCCAGGTCTTACTATCTTCCACTTCTTTCATAAGATTTCCTGTACTGTGCCCAAAGTTTGGCTATGAGTCTCAACATCTGCCTCCATACCCTGCAGGGTAGAGCCTTTCAGAGACCCTCTGTGATAGGCTCCTGTCCTCTTCCCTGTTTTCTCCCTCCTCCTATATCCATCTTATTTGCCTTTCTGAATGGGGATTGAGAATCTTAGCCAGAGTCCTCATTTTTTTAATTTTTTAAACTTTTATTAATTATACTTTATTCACTTTGTATCCCCCCATAAATCCCTCCCTCCTCCCCTCCCAATCCTGCCTTCCCTCCCCCTTCTTCACGCATGCCCCTCCCCAAGTCCACTGATAAGGGAGGTCCCCCTCTCCTTTCTTCTGATCTTAGTCTATCAGATCTCAGCAGGAGTGGCTGCATTGTCATCTTCTGTGGCCTGGTAAGGCTGCTCCACAGAGGGCCTCTGAAAGGCTCTGCCCTGCAGACTATCAAAACAGATGCTGAGACTTACGGCCAACTGTTGGGCAGAGTGCATGGAATCTTATGAAAGAAGTGGGAAATAGTAAGATCTGGAGAGGACAAGAGCTCCACAAGGAGAGCAACAGAACCAGAAAATTTGATCACAGGGGTCTTCCCAGAGATTCATACTCCAACCAAGTACCATGCATGGAGATAACCTAGAACCCCTGCACAGATGGAGCCCATGGCAGTTCAGTGTCCAAGTGGCTTCCATAGTAATGGGAAGAGGGACTGCCTCTGACATGAACTGATTAGCCTGTTCTTTGATCACCTTTCCCTGAGAGGGAGCAGCCTTACCAGGCCACAGAAGAGCCCTCATTTAAAAAAAAATACTATTTATTTATTTATAATTTGTATGCTCATTTCTCTGATAAGTTCCTTGAACCGTAGATGGTAGAAGATTCATTTACATGACACATCTACAGCTGAGAACTAAAAGTTCTTGAAATATGAATATGCTGAATGTTGACCTATTCTGAGTCTCATTAACAGAAGTAGTGTTGGAAAGAGTGGAATGCAATAGTGTACGTTATGGTTAGCTAAAATTAAGACTATACTAAGAAAACAATTATTTATAATTTATGTAAGTTAATTATATATAAACTTTACATGTATACATACTAAAATTATACATATGTACGTGTATGTGTGAGTGTGTGTATGTATATGTGTGTGTATGTATGTAGGGGCTGGAGCCTGCCACCAGAGTCTAACGGTTATTGAGTGGGGAGTAAGGTTTGAAAGAACATTAAAAAACCAACATACCACACATGGAAATTATTCAAGAGGGCTACCACTAGAAATTGTCACATTGGTTTATTCCACAATCCCTTTTCATAGTCAAAGCAAAGCCCCTCAGTACCAATCAAAGCACATATACTGAGTAGACTCTTGTGATACCAATACAATAAATACAAAATTTAAGATATTTCAAAAGTAAATTATTTCACATAATTTATGGATATTTTATTGGCAAATTAAGAGGTTAAATATAACCAAATAAAATTTTTAAAAGTACTTCAAAGTATTTTATGCATTTTTATTTGGTTAGTACTCTTTTTTGTAATACAAAGATGCAAGATACTGAGAGTATACAAGTTATCTTCTTTTAGTATTTTAATTTTTATTTATTTTTCTCTCATATATTACATTCGGACTGCAGTTTTCCCCTTCTCTTCTCTCCTCCCAGTTTCTCCCTCTTTTCTCCACCCACTCAGTCTTCCTTGATTTCCTATCAGAAAAGGTCAGGTTACCTGAGGATATCAAGCAAACACTGTATATAAGTTGCAGTAAGATTAGGCACATCTCCTCCTATTAAGGCTAGGCAAACAACTCAGTACCAGTAAAACTGTCCCAAAAGCAGGCAAAAGAGTCAGAGACAGCCCTTGCTCCCACTGTTAGGAGGCTCACAAGCTACTACACAAACATAACATATATGCAGAGGTTCTAGGTCAGACTCATGCAGACTCCCTGATTGTTCTGTCTCCCAAGGCTCTACGAGCCCAGGTTAGTTAGAAAATCCTGTGGGTTTTCTTGTGGTGTCCTTGTCTCCTCTACCTTCTACAATCTTTGCCCCCTCATCCCTTCCACAGGATCCCTCATTTCTACCTGACGTTTGACTGTGGGTCTCTGCATCTACTTCCATCAGCTGCTGGGTGAAACTTCTCTGATGACTAGTATTCTAGGTTCCTGCCTACGATTACAGAAGAAAATCATTAGAAATCATTTTATTGACCTTCCTTCCTTCCTTCCTTCCTTCTTTCCTTCCTTCCTTCCTTCCTTCCTTCCTTCCTTCCTTCCTTCTTTCCTTCCTTCCTTCCTTCCTTCCTTCCTTCCTTCCTTCCTTCCTTCCTTCCTTCCTTCCAGCCTTGTCTTATTTCAGATTTTAGTTTCTCTCCATTTAATTGGATGTTGGCTATAGGCTTGCTGTAAATTTCCTTTAATACATTTAGGTATGCTCTTTGTATCCCTGATCTCTCCAACACTTTTATCACAAAGTGTGTTGGATTTTATCAAAGGGTTTTCAGCACCTAGTGTTATGAGCATGTATTTTCTTTTTCTTTCAGTTCTTTCAGTTTACATGGTGTATTATTGATAGATTTTTGAATGTTGAGCTATTCCTATATTTCTGGAACAAAGCCTACTTGATCATGTAGACATGGTTTTCTTGAATTACTACAGACTTCTTTACTATCTATTTTCAAAAAAGAGACTCTTTTCTCTATATGGTATTTTCATTATTAAGAAAGTATATATGTATTAATTGTTTTACAGAAGATCATATGCATATATATATATATATATATATATATATACATACATACATACATACACACACATACATAAAAGTTTTATTCTGGACTGGAAGAGTTATACATAAATCATTATTTTACAAATCTCTTATCAGTTCATGGACACATATAATGATGAAGCCATTACAGGGATTTAAGTAGAACATTAAAATTTACAGAATCAGCTTAAATGAAGCAAAGAAAGATGATAAATAATGAAAAGTAAATAAATGAGCTTAGACAGAAATATGGTAAACATAGGAGCTGGGATAACAGCCTGCTTTTGAATAGTGCAGATTATCTTATATCTTCTGAACACTCAAATGCCTTTACTTTCCCATCCCCGTAGGGCACCAAAATACTCATGCAGATTTTTAAATGCCTCATTAGCTAATGTTTTTCTTCATTATGATCGTCCTTTTGTATAATACCTTTGTGATGACTCAGCAGAGAACAGTACTTTTGTTGTTGTTCAAGCTGCTGCCAAAAGGAATATTGAAATTTAACTAAGCTTTAGAAGCAATTTATCCTGAGCAGTGATTGATAGATAAGTTAGGGTTTTTTTTGTTTTGTTTTATTCTTGTTTGTTTGTTTTGTCTCTCTTTTCTATCCTCCTTGCATTGCTTGAAATCCTTTCTTTTACTTAAACACAAGATAAAATTATTGTATTTATCATTTTGTTGGTAGTAGAAAAAAACAATGAAACAATCTACATATAAATTTAAAAAGTGTTTTGTTTGAAAGATTCCCAATAAAGGAAAAAAAAATCATCTGTAGGGGTAAATGCACATTCCTACTGTGTGTGTGCGTGTGTGTGTGGTGCGGGGAGTGTATTTGTGTATTAGTGGAAACAATGTGTCTACAAGTGTTTGTGACTGTGTGTGCAAGTGTATGTGTGTGTTGTGTGTGTGTTTTGTGTGTGTGAGAGTATGTGTGTGCACTAAAATTCCAATCAGTGACTCTTCCAGGACTGGAGTTTGGACAAGCTATTACAGAGAACTAAGGATGATAGAGAGATGGATATGGTTGCTGAGGCTTTTTAAGGGAAAGCTGTGAAGAACTTCAAGGAGTATCATTTGAAAACTATGGGCGAGAGTAGATCTGAGGAAAGGATTTTTTTGTGAAGCAAATGTCAAGAGTAGAGTTCTATGTGATATAGAAGCAAGCTTGAGGATTGAAATACAAGCTGGGCTGAGGTGAGCTCAGCAGTGTGACGAGCTTTCAGAGATTAATTTGTAAAGGTCATGAAAGCCAGTTCACACAGGATATTGTAGGAGAGGAAACTATATTTAAGAGCTCTAAGAGGCTTTATCAGATTGTCGGATTTTAAAAGGATCACTCCAGATGAAGAGTTGAGTAGAAAGCTTTGAAACAGGAGATCGTGCTATCCAGGCTGCATCTTGAAGGAAGAACAGACAGTATTTGATGATGTATTGGGGTGTAGAAAGAGGAAAGTCAAAAACTGTCCTGTTTGAAATGAGAATCTGGGTGAATAATGGTGCCATTCCTTACAGCACAAAAGTCAGGAAATAGAGTTGGCTAGGTCAGGGGCATTTAGAGGAGAAACTAGAAATTTGGGGACATCATTCTTGAATTTTATATTGGACATCAAATGAAAATAAGGCAGGAGGCAAAATTAAGTAGAACACATTGATTTTGAGCTTAGGAAAGGGTCATATCTAGAGAAATAAATCTACTTGTCATCTATAGCTTTTCTGTGTCACTTGGGAAATATGAGTGGGAACTAGGAAAGGGCACTGAGTCAAAATAAAACCTTTTAGGAAAAAGACAATAATCCAAAGACTTACATTTCTGAAATCATGCAAAATCAAATATGCTATCCTATGTGATTTGTTTAACTAATGATTTTTTACTGTGTAAATGACTTAATATTTGCCACATAAATATGTTTAATTTTAAAAAGTTATTTTAAACTATCATAAAAAGAAGTAAGGTATTTTCATCTCCCATGGTAAATTGAAAAAAAATCTTTTTAATTTCTTTTATTCATCTATAAAAGAAGTATGAGTTGCCTCTAATTGACCACAGTATATTCAAGAGGTAACCCATTTGTAAGGGTGTGTGTCAGTAAAATCTGCAATAATAAAACATCATTTTCCAGATGTGGTAGGGCCATATGGTAGGGCACACAGAAATTCAGGAACTATGACTGTAGGCATAAGACCTTCACAAGATCATGGCAAAAACAAACAACCCAAAATGAGTGGGATGGAAATCAATGTATCACCCACACCCAGGGAGCTTTTGGCAATTGATGGCTGCTATCCTAAGAAAAATCTATCTTTCTCATGGTCCCGGTTGCCACTCAGATGCTACTCAGACCTTATTAGAAAATCATATATGAACAATAGTTGGGGAGGAAATGATGTTGAGGTTTAGAATAACGGAAGAATCAGAGGGAAGGAAATGGGACTGCGTTTGATCAAAACAAATAAATAAAAATTTCTTTTTTATATAATTTTATCTTTTTCTTATCAATTACATTTTATTAACTCTGTATCCCAGCCCTGTCTCGCTCCCTCATTCCCTCCCATCCCCTCCCTCCCTCCCTCATCTCCACTGTGCCCCTTTCCAAGTCCAATGATGGGGGGGGGGACATCCTCCCCATTCATCTGATCCTGTTTTATCAGGTATCTTCAGGACTGGCTGCAAAGCCCTCCTCTGTGGCCTAACAGAACTACTCCTCCCTTGGTGGTGGGGAGGCCAAAGAGCCAGTCATTGAGTTCCTGTTAGAAATAGTCCTTGTTCCCCTCACTTTGGGAAACCAATTGGTTACTGAGCAACCACAGGCTACATCTGAGCGGAGGTTCTAGGTTATATCCATACATGGTCCTTGGTTGAATGTCAGTCTCAGAAAAGACCCTGTGCCCAGATATATTTGGTCCTTGTGGAGGTCCTATCC
>REGO01000441.1:640535-660873 GCA_010120015.1 Rhombomys opimus | reverse complement strand
TGTTTATTTCTTCTTTATTTGCCTTCATTTCTGTGGACATTTCTTTGAGAGCTTTGTGCATTTCTTCTTTGTTTGCCTCAGTGTTTGTGTTATACTGAATGAAAATGGCCTCATAAGCTTACTGGAACTGGCTCTATTGGGAGGTATGGCCTTGTTAGAGGAAGTGTGTCACTGGGCTGGGTTTTGAGGTCTCATAAGTTCAAGCCAGGCAGAGTGGGGCTCACTAACTCTGCTGCCTGCAGATTTAGATATAGAACTCTCAGCTACTTCTCCGTCTCCATGTCTGCTGCATGCCAACATGCTTCCTACCATGATGATAATGGACTAACCCTCTGAACTGTAAGCCAGCTCCAAATAAATCCTTGCCTTTATAAGAATTGCCATGGTCATGGTGTCTCTTCACAGCAACAAAAACCCTAAGACTAATTCATTAATATTTTATTAAAGATGGTGTATGAACCCATGTTTGTATCCTGAATTTAAAATGAACTTTAAAATCATCTTCCTTACCAGAAGTGTGATGTATATTTTATTATCTTTCCCTTTCCAAACTTGAAACCTATGCTAATAGGACTAATCAAATTTCTTTGACCAAACCTTAATTCTGATGAAATAATGGTGACAATACTCTGTTTTATTTTCATGTATATTAGTAGTTTCAAAAACCAGAACTGCTAAGTAATTTCACCCCTCTGTCTGCAGAATATTATATTAAAGTACCATTGTTTTAAACATTTCTTTACTTCATCCTCAAGCTATCTTTTCTCATTTGGTAACAACAACAATAAAAACCTAAGTAGCAACACTGGAAAGAGATGTTATTAACTGGGCTTGCTACAGAGAATGTATATGCATTTTACACAGAGACATGTACAAGGAAAACAAAATCAATCCTTAGCTACTCACACATTGTTCTACAACTTCATAATTTTTGTGGATTTGTTGCTTATTTGTTTTCAGTACCAAGCTCAGTAATGTGTTCTCAGAGAAACAAGAGTACCAGGACTATAATTAGACTTGAATAAAGTCAGGCGCTGAGAAGGAGAGGCAGGCAAGGGAGAGTAGTACAAAGCGTCCTCATCACAGGAGAAAAACAGTTTAAAAAACAATAAAATGAATGGGCATTTCTTAATCTGTAAACTTATGTTGGAGATTGGTAGGTAAAAAAAATAAGTAAAACATAAACATAGTACATTATATAATTGAGTAGAATTTGAAATATTATATTGTTATTTTTTTGTTTTGTTTTTTTAGCCTGATAAGATAAAAAAATTTATGATAAAATGAAAATAAAAACAAAGCATTAAGAAATCACCATTTTAAAACAAAATAGAAACTCTTCTAAATATATTTAAAACCTATGTTATGTATAAAGTATTTTCTGAAAGAAAATTTCCTAAGTGATAATTATTAACATTTATGAATATGTGTGCAAAAATGACTTTTATTAAGTGCTAATTATGTGGTAAACACGGCGGTTTATTTAGCGTCTGGAATGTTACATGCCCTATGAGTCCACTTGCAGTACGAGTACAAGAAAAAAAAATATGGGTTCTCATGAACAAACTAGAGATTCCTTTTTGTATGTTAATAATAATAATAATAAAACAGACCCAGCCTACGGGAAAAACAAGCCTCATAAGGCTAAAAGGCATTAATTTATGCTGGGATATGGCTTTCTTGTCAAAGTGAAAAGTCATGTTGAACCTTAAAATGAGTGCATAATGATCAAGAAATACAAGCCTTCTCTAAAACAAGAAACTTCATGTGAAAAGTACATCATGGCAAGTATGTTGTACAGTAAAGTGATATATACAGGAACACACAAACTTCCAGGTATATGTGTATTCCATGTATACGTGTGCATTTGTATTTGTGAGTTTGTCACTGTGTTTGTGTGTGCACGTGTGTGCATGTGTGTAGTAACATAAAATAGTAATATAAAACAGGTACAGTTATTCTGATAAATGCATAAACAGGTAACTACATTACATATGATATTTTTTTCACAGAAAATGGAAACTTTTTTTATTTATCTATTTAGCTTTTATTGATTCTTTGTGAATTTTGCATAATCTCTCCTTCCCTCCATATCCGATCCTTTCTTGCAACCTTCCCCCTCAAAACAAAACAAAACAAACAAATATCCAAAACAAACAAAAATATGTCTTATTAAGACAGCGGTGATGTGTCACAAAGTGTATTATTTTGTCCAAACAGATTTTGTTGTAAACATCTATTGCAATGAGTCATTGATTTGGTTCTAGTCCTCCAGCTTTCAATACTGGATCTTCACTGGGACTCCTCTGGGATATCTTGTTATTGACCTGTGTCATGGAGATCTTGCAGCTTTGGTTCTGGATGACCAGCCCTTCCTAAGCTCCAATAGTTCATAGATAGAATAGATGTTGGGGTGGGCCAAATCAAGGCTTTGAATGTGGGCTTGGGTAGAAGTTGAATTGGTCAGCCCATCTCACACCAGTTGGGCCTTATGATAACATTTTTAGAAGCCATGTACTTGGAGAAAAGTGCAAGAAAATATCATTTGCTGTTGGAAAGATAGATCAGCAACTAAGAGAACTGTTGCTTTTGCAGATGACCTAGGTTCAGTTCTAAGAACCCACATACCAAATCACAATTGCATAAATCCACCTTAGGGGGTCCAAATCCCTCTTCTGGTATCCTTAGGCACCACACATGCAATGATACAAACATACATGCCAGCAATTATGTATATGCTTAAAATAAAAAACATATATATATATATAACCTTCCCCTTAAAAGGACCGTTTTTGTAGTCAACCACCATCTCTACTGTTTATGGTCATTCTATTCCCTCTTCTGTAATGACCCTTACTCAGCAGTGGAAGTAGAATTGTGGTACAGGTATCTCACTTAGTGCTGAGACTTCTGAAATCTCTTAATCTCTCAGTGTTTTATAGATCAGCTATGAATCTTTGTGTTAATCACTACCTATAGCAAAAAGAACCTTTTATGAGGATGAATGAGAACTATACTAATTTTTGATAAATCAAGAAGTGTGTTTAAAATTATGTTCATTTAACATAATAATAACAGTATGTTTTTACACAGTGCCAATGACATATTTAAGTACAGGTTCTTGGGACTGTTATGACTTTCATTTTGTGGAGTGAGATTTAATTCAATCAGAAAATGGTCCTGAAACATTCATGACACTACTGCATAGGTAGCACATCTTTCTAGGCAGGTGTTACTATAGGCTTCGATAGATATTCAGCTGGGTGAGACTGATGATTACTTTTCTTCCATAGCAAAATATCCCCAACACCATGAAATCCCACTTTAAGTAAAGCTCCTAGGTATGTACCAGTTGTTTTCTCCATGTGTTATGATTCATCAATATGGTCTTACTATCAAGCTATGGAAGGTAAAACAAGACCTTGACAATGACCTGTAATGGTTGCAATACTAACTCATAGCAGTGGTGCTAACATGCATAAAACATAAACAAGAGTCAAACCAGTCAAATTTCCAGGAGAGGGAGATAGGCATGGATGACCATACCTTCCTGAGGATATATCTGGTAGGTCAGAGAGTCATTTCTTTTAAAGAGTGTGGCCTCCTGTATATCGAGAGTATCGTAATGGATAGTCTCACACCCAGGACATATAAACGAGACAGAATAGATTTAGAATAAACAAATAAGTGACACAAAATTGAGGACCTAGGGAGGTAGGATCAGACCTGAGAGGAGACAGAGTAAGGAATGCAAGTGAATATGATAAAAGTACATTGTAGGAAATTCCTGTAAATCAGTCTGCTACTGTATTTTCACAGTACTAATTAAAAAGGAAGAAAGAAAGAAAGAAAGAAAGAAAGAAAGAAAGAAAGAAAGAAAGAGGGAAGGAGGGAGAGAATGGAAGGAAGAAAGAAAACAGGAAATGGCGCTTTCAAGCTCATTTATTATCATTTTGTATGAAAGTCTAGGTATTTAAGCTTTGAAGGCAAATGGTCTGTGCTGCACTTACCTCTGTTTTTGTAAGAGTTGAAGTAGCAATATGTGATAAAATCTTACAAGCCTTGTTCCAATAAAACACTATGAACAAAAGTGAAAGCTAGATTCCTCAGGTTCTCATTTAGAACACAACGAAGCCATGAAACCATAGCAAACAAATAAGAACCATTATATTTATGAAGAAAATCACTCTGGTGCAATAGTAAAGGTGCCTGCATTATGGCAAACCAAGGCATGGAAAATACTTAGAAGAACAAGAAATTTCATCACGACAAGCTATTTGTCTACATGTTGAAGATTTAGTGTGGATTTATGCTACTAGACATGCTGGAGTGGTAATGGCCACACTATTTGGAACTTCTTTTTACGATGAATTTATCCATTGATTATTTTTGACACTGTGGAAGAATTTTGCCTAAAAACACAGTATGGATTAATTTATATCCAGGGAACATTTGGTGGTGGTTAAACTTGCTTTCAGATTGAACTGAAAAATGTAAGAGTTGAATATAAAGATAGTCAAGATGGACCATGAGCAAAAATAACCTAAGGCATAACAGGGGAGGCAGTGCCTCACAGAAGGTGGAAGGAAACTGGCAGCCAAGAGTGTTTGTGCAATGCAAAGGGAAACATTAGTCACAAGGCCGACAAATGAGCTGCTGTTAGCTTATGGTGAAGATGCATAAAACACAGACCATTACTCGCCTCAAAGAAATGAACTCTGAAATCTCTACATAAATAATGCTGTGAGTTGCAGCACATTTTTAAACAGTAAACTTTCAAACGTACTTGGTAAGTTATACTACACTTTCAGGTTTAACAATATTTTTAGATTGTTAACCTAAATACACCAAAAATGCAAAAAACTAAATGTTCATTGTAAAATGATTGCGTGCTAGAAAAAAAGAACACAAACATAATAATTTGGAATGATTGTGTCATAAGAGCATATCTCTTTTGACACGAGCATTAATTCGGTTATAGGGTAGGTATAGTGAAATAATGAAGAAAATAAAATAAGAGTAAATATAGACTTTCATATTTTTATTACCATACTTTTGGATTTTTCTTTCCAATTTAATTTTTCTCTTCTGTCCAGGAGACCAAATACTTTTGAAATATTTATTTGTCACCGTGTTTATAAATGCGCTTTTGATATATTTTGTGCAGACCAAGTGAAATATTTTGAGATTAGATTGAAGACTCTATTTTTCCAAACAGTGCTTTCTTTATAATTTCCCTGGTGATCATAAATATCTGTGATAACATTCAAACATATTTTCCTTGTATTTTTTTTCAGAAGACTTGGACAGTGAATTAGAAGATGTGGTCCTGTGAAGATTTTGATTGTGTTGCATTAAGAATGACATTTCTCTGGAATGCAATGCACAACAGACAGCATGCTTGTTTGGGGGCTTCCTCTTGGCAGGGGGTGGGAGGTGAGAGTGGTTCTCCAGTCATTTGTATACTAAAAGAGCCATTGGGAGACTCAGCTTCATTGTTGTATCTTCAAACAAATTCCACCAAAAACTAACGAAAATCAAAATCAAACCACCCAGGACATGGGCAATGTATTCGAATACATGGTACTTAAATTTGAAAGACAAAATAAATAAAATATAACTGATGACCCTCCATGAACTTTTATTTAGCATCACAGAACATTTCCCCCATTTCAGTATATGTTAACATATTTTTAAAATTATTTATTTTGTTAGATTAATTTCACAAATACACCATAACTCCCTTCCTTTTCCTCCCTCCAAAGCTTCCATTTTCCCCTCACCTTAGTCCTTCTCAAATTTATGGCCTCTGATGTTTTTTGTTTTTAATTCTTATAGCATACATACTTGTCTAGATAAATGTAGGTTTTCTAGATTTATAAAACAACCTGCTCAGTATATATAATGTCACTTATGTGAGTATTTTTTAAGATTGACCATTTGGTATTGGGTAATTAATTGGTTTGTACTTCACTGAGGAAGAGTAGGTTTGTTATGGCTGACCATTTGGAGCTGGGGAAACAATTGGTTTGCACATCTCTGGGAAAGACTCTTCTGCTATCAGCATTCTCAAGTTGTGTTTAGATCTTCATATCGGGCAGAGACCTCTTGCGCTCTACCCCATGCACAGAGACCATCTATCAGTGTCACCTTCCATAGTTCATTCTTAGAAAGTAATATTGGTAAAATTTTAATGAGTGTAGCATGGATATTCCTCGATTAAAAATAAGACAAATGTGTGGACGTTAAAGTCTCAAAAGTTTGCCGTAATTACATGGAGTATGGATTATTAAAAAAAAATTAGTATCCACACTTCTGGATAGTTTTCTTTTCAGTAAAAATATATTTCACACTTCTCTGGATATTTGGACTACACTGCAATATGTTTAACACTATTCTGATAAATTATTTTTCATTATAATTTTCATTTTTAAATTAATCAAAGTTTATTTACTTTGTATCCCAGCCGTAGTCCCTCCTTCTTTCCCTCCAAATACCACCCTCCTTTCCTTATCTCCTCCCTGCCCCTTTCCAAATCCACTGATAGGGGAGGTCCTTCTCCCTTTCCATCTGATCCTAGCTTATCAGGTATCTTCAGGACTGGATGCAATGTCTGATAAATTAAAGAGTGGATTGATGACAAATCATTCGCATGGTTTGTTTTACTTTCCTTATTGCAAAATTTGTTACTTCATTTCCATCATTACTTTCTTGAAATCTGTATCTAGAAAGCTTCTTTACAAAGTTCTAATATGGATAAAATATCTGAGGTTGCTGTGTGTGGCTTTGACTGTAGACATAGAGGGAAGGAGGTGCGGTTTCTTTCTCAGATGGCTGCATTGCATGCTGTGTTTCCCTGGCTTAGTGCTTACCTACGCTAGTCAGAAATCTAGCTAGACACTAGACAAGTTGCTGTTTTCAATTCATTTCCCATTATTCCTTTGCTAATAAGTAAAAAATTAACTTACTTCTGTATTATTTCAACTTTAAATTGATAAAAGCTATTTCTTAAAAAAAGAATCAGTGCTTCTATGAAAATAATACAAAATATAGTTTGATTATAATTAAACTCTTGTTGATGGAATTTAATAAAGAAAAATAGGATAATATTTTAAATCATATTATAGTATTGTTTTAGTGGTTATTTTGTAAGGTTTAATAAACATCCCGACATTTAGTCAACCATGACAGTAAAGTACCTACTGTAGAAAGACAGGAGATGAATTGATCTGGTTGTCAATTCAGATTTTCTCCAACAATGCTTTACCATCTCAACACGCACATACACACACACACACACACACACTCGCACACTGGCATAAAGACAGAGTAGTAGAGAGTTGTAAGAGTGAGAACACACAGAGAAAAAAAATATAAAACTATTGTCTCTTGTGCTCAGTGGATGTTTTCAAATCTATTTTTATGAGAAATGTTAGCAACACTCTTCAGTTTAGATTATTCAAGACAGGATAGGAAAAGTGATGAGCATTAACAAAACCAATTCACTGAGCCACACAGAACCATCACAAGGGAAAGCATACTTGATCTGAAAGACAAGAATGAAACCATGACCAGGTTGTTTCAGGGTTATACCCTTTTTTATTTTGTGATGTTAGGAATAACTGTTTTAGTCATATCCTAAGAGAAACTGTAAAAAATAAAAACGCTAAAATTTATTTTTTCTACTTGTAGAAAAATTACAAAGGCAAACAATTACAGATATGACCATATATTTCACATTAGAAAATGATAGTAGCTGTGTGTGTGCACAGAATACAGGAACGTTAGGGAGTCTTGGCCAAGAATATCTGATGTGTGAGATTCAGTCTCTACCTGACAACTTGAATCCACACTTCATCTATCTAGTGGTAACCATTATTTTCAGACCCTGAAGCGCTATCTGAGACTCTACCTTCTGCCAAAAGGATAATATCACTTTAATGTAAATGCAGATGACATCCTTGGTTATTACATGTATATTTCATTTGACTGTTGCTGTACCAAATTGTCAATGTCATCCTTTCCTTGAATTGGCTTTGTGAGAGAAAAGAAAAACACACAATTAAAAAAAAATAAATTTGATTTTTCTTAGTAAGAAGAGCTGTAAAGTAGTAATATTTATAATTTCATATAAATTAAATTTTATTGTTTAATTTTGCTTTGTGCAGTATTATATATATTGACACAATTTGCTCCCATGTACATCAGATTCAAAATGGAATTCCACTTGAACATAAAGCCTATTAGTTCTGATACTCAGTAGGGAGGATAACTGCACCCTTTCTGTCCTTCCACTCTTTTTAATGCTTTCTAGAAGAAAAAGCAATTACTACTATGAAAGAGTAGATATTAATAAAGTTAATCAGCGTACTTATGGGAATAAAACTGACTTATAAGGAGGTTTACATAAAAGTAATCTTTACCTTAGATAGTGTTATTCAGTAAAATGTGTTGGAAGCATAAAGTTCTACATAGAAATAAAAATCTACTTTTAATGTAAAGGTGATCACATAGAGAATTTTCTATGAAAAAATAAGAGAAGAAAGCAGATGACATGGATCTGTCTGAAAGAACTATTCTGAAAATTCCTGTTAAAGCTAAACAATAGGTTGAGCTCGGGGAGTTTTGTGGACCAGTGTTAGGAAGGATTTAAGGAATCAGAGGAGCCAAAGACACCACAAGAAAAATCTACAGAATCAACTAACCTGGGCCCATGGGGGCTCACAGAGACTGAAGCACCAACCAAAGAACATTCATGGACTGGTCTTAGGTCCCCTGTACATATATAGCAAATGTGCAGTTTGGTCTTCTTGTAGGTTCCTTAACAATGGGTATAAAACATCTCTGTTGTCTGCCTTTGGATCCCTTTCCCCTAGCTGGGCTCCCTTGTCTGGCCTCAGTAAGAGAGGATGCACTTAGTCCTGCTGTGACTTGAGGTGCTAGGTGAGGTTTTCCTTTTCTCTGAGAACGGGAGAGAGGAGAACCTGATGGGGGTAGGGGTGAGGGTGGGACTGATGTGAAAGGAAGGAGGGGGCTAGGATTAGGCTGAAAAGTGATTAAATACAAACAAAGACAGAAGGACAGAAGTATCTCCATAAAATAATCCTCTGAACTCCACTCACATGTCATGACATGTGCACAAACACATCACATATGCCATAGAACCTCCAGAAACACACAAATATATATGTATATATAAAAAAGGAAAGATTTCTTCCTTTTATCATTGTAATTTGAAGTCATTTCTCTGTCATTTTGAAATGTATGACAATCATTTATTTTAATAAAACTAAGTTACCTTATTTCCAAAGATAATACTACGTCTTTGAAAATTAATCATCAAGAAAGACAATTTTTGTCTCCTAGTTTCTTTTGGAGGGAGTGACCTAACTTCAGTGGGTGTCCTATTGTTATAAAATTACGTCCTGTCATAAGGCAGTGACAAAATTATTTTTCCTTTGGAATAATATAATTAGCAAATGCACAGAGCTGCTTTTCAATTATCAGGTACATATAAGATAAATTATCCATGACAAATGATGCTGTCATCTGTCTTGAGTGCTACTCATTGTTTATCTTGGGAACATGTGACTGGTTTGCATAAGTCTGGCTTTATATAAGGAGCATTTCTTTGTGTCATAGCTGCCTCTCCTATAGTCTTTCATGCATATCACATTCTGGTTTATTGCCTCATCATAATACTTATTTTCTTACAGCTCTGCATTTATGAAGAAGTTTGCTGAGCCTCAATCAATTTTGTTAGTAATTATATTTTCTCCACGGGGATCATCTCATAAAGATAGAAAATTCACTCTCCCTTATTTTATTAAGACATCATAAGTGTAAATTCAAATGTACATTATAGCTATCTCATTCATTGTAATCCTTGGACCATCTACTCACATCACTTAAAAATTATATCTTTATTGGTTTTAAGTAGATAGTTCAAAGATATTTGTTTTTCACTGAGCATTTGGATTAATATCGCTTTTGCCTTTCTTGTAAAATATGGCTCATGCCTGCTTTATTAAAGACTATATCCAATAGCTTCTTCCTCTCCCTGCACTTGATCAGCGGTTGACCATGAATTGTTTGATGTGCACACTGTGAAATGCTGGTATCTTCCCTAGGTCAAGACAGGAAGCAATGAAGCAGAGAAGAGGGAGAAGTTTCCTCAAGCAAATTCTGCTCTGCTGCTCATTGCCTCTGACATGCTTCACTGTGAGTGAGGGATGGACAGGGATGTGTGTACAGGCTAACTCTGGCAGGGAAAATTACAACACTGAATAGTCAGAGATGTTTCTTCAATTGACCAACATTCATCCCACACACATACACACTTATAATATTCAGTAATGTTTTATGTAAAAGAGAAAATTAATATTTATCAATCTGTTTCCCATAAACTACACCTCATTGTGTAATATATTCGAGAATCATTATTTTGAAGAATTGTTCTACCTTTTCAGGTACATTTTTTTTTTACTTTTGTCTGTTTTATATAGTCAAAAGTAAAATGGAATATTTTTTACAGAGTACTCCTACAGCTATTTTGATAAATTAATTTTTTGTTTGTCTATTGAGATGAGAATGCTTGTTTTCTGGCCTCAAAGTGAAAACAAAACCAAAACAATGACATGTTAGGAATATAGAAAATAAGAAAGTAATACAATTAAAAACCAAGATCAAACTTGTATTTCACTCTACTCTTACCAATAACTTTATGAATATTTAGTGAAAAATAGGGACTGTTAATATTGCTTTTTCAGTTTGACTTAAAATTAGCATTACATAATAACTCTTATACTCAGGCTCAACTGAAAGTGTCAGTGAATTTGAGCAAGATATTTGTTTCCTAAAACATAGAGAACTGGAAAATAATTCACAATTTAATTATGAACTTACAGTTAGATCTTGAAAGCAGCAGTCTGTGGATTCTGGGGCAGCACAAGACAGTTGACAAACCAAAGAAACTCCAGGAGGAGTTTTCATTCACCTTGACCTCTAACCCCACAGCTTAAACTCAGGAGTCCGTTCCTATTTCTCTTCAGCCTATAATCATAATGTAATTAATGTAAAAAAATTTAATTTAAAAACATTTGTTTAAAAAGATAATGTGGTCCTTTTGGGGTTCTATAAGTGAATGCCGTCACAAGTCTTTCTAATTTCCCTTATTTCTACTTAGATTTTAAACATATTCACATAAAATTTCAGGGTTAAGCTCAAGAAAAATATTCTTACTCAGGTGTGTACACATCAGTCAGTGCAAGACGCAACACCTCAGACATGGAAGTTTTTTATTTATTTTGACTGCCCTGTCTCTTGTACAAACAAGGGATTGCCTTAGCATTTCATCACACACACACACACACACACACACACACGAGAAAGAGAGAGAATCTTTTTTTTATTTTTATGATTGTTTATTATTATTAGTTATATTTTATTAACTCTGTATCCCAGCTGTATCCCGCTCCCTTACCTCCCAATCCTACCCTCCCTCAGCTTCTCCCTGCCCCTTTCCAATATCTGGAAAGGGGAGGAGGTCCTCCCCAATCCGTGGACTTGGAAAGGGGCAGGCAGAGAGAGAGAGAATCTTTAATGGGAAAATGAAGAAGATAGTGAACTAAGCTTGCAAACACATTGCTGTCCACCATCATTTGGTAGTATATATTACTATAACAATTATCACATCCTGAGCAGCCTATACTTTTTCTTTATCCAAGAGACTGAGTGAGTAGTAGAGGAAAAAAGTACCCCCTTATTTGAGTGTCATCACCTTTCTGATTATGAAGTGGTGACCTCTTCGCTGTGTCCTCACACCCTGTATTCCTCTGTTCCTTTAGAAATAATGTTTCCTTCTCAGTGGCTCCACAGGACCACAGTACCCACCTCCTGGTACATCATAGAGGAAATTAAGATTCACCATATAAATTTGGGTGCCACAAATTCAGATGATAGCACATGGATGTGTGTGGAAAAAGAACCCTTCACAGTCCTCTTGAGTAACCCCCTTCAACAGCTGTGTCAGTGAATCTGTGAAATGTATTACACTGTATCTGTGCTTCCTACTCCCAAATTCCATTGAGGTGGTACCAGAGTATAATAAAAATGGGAAATGAAAATCAAATTATTGTACTAAGTAATAAATATAAGCAAGTGACAGGAAGAAAGGGACAGCACATACTCATCGGTCATGGATGAATTTCTAATATTTTTTTTTTTGCACTGGGAAAAACGAGAGCATGACACATGATCCCTCTTAAAACTATCTCTGGAAGAAGACAGAACACTGTCTCCTCAGGGGAAATACATTATGCCCTACATATTTCTTTCAAAAAGAAAACAACCCAGAATCTTTACCTTGGGGTTTATCTTTAAAGACTGGAATAATAATATTTTGGGGGCAATTTTTCTGCAAGTAACATAATCTCAAATTCCAAATGGCTTGATGGTATTTTAAATTTTTAGGCAAATAGCAAGGGTTTAATACTGAGAAAGTAGTAGTAAAAGTATTGCTATTTTATGAGTTGTAGGTATGGACAACACTTATCTCTAGAAGTGCCTAGATTAGCTACCATTGAAATCTTTTTGGAATATGAATAATTTATTCAATTCAAGGTGTTTACCAAGGATGAAGAGCAGCAGAGAATTCTCAGATGAAATCTTGTGACACTGACTTGCTGGGAAGCCGATGGAAAGTTCATTCGTGTAAATTAGAATTCAGACAATGAGTAAGTATAATCAGGATTTTCTGCGGATTGACAGCTGCTTCAATTTCAGTCCATTAGTGATACCAAGTGGGTCACACTTTATTTCAAGTTCACCTTCTTTTGTAAATCAAATTATTGCAAATATCATCAGCACCCAAGGGAAGTCTCTTCACTGTATGAGTATATCTTTGTTCTGAACTTTGATTTCAAGATGTAAGTTGTTATATATTCTGAACAATAACTCTTCTCTATGCCAACTTGTAATTCCCCCTCTGTCATGTAATGTATAGTAGTTATGAACTTACTAGAAAATAAATGTTTAAATTAGTACTGCTCAAAAATAAAACATAAGTACCAACCAACAGAAGCAGTAATTGAAGTTATCAAAGCAGACCACTAGTCTTGTTTGAATGAGGAGACACAGTCCTTTGCTATCTGCAAAGTTGCATTACCTCAAAATGACAAAGACACATGGGGGCAGGTCCATTAAAGCATCATTTTTTTTTCAGATTCTCTCTTTCTCCCTCTGCTTCTCTCTCAATTATATGATACAGGTGGCAGAAAAGGAAGAAATATTTACATATAGGATCATCCAAGCAGGCATATAGTTAGGTTCAGGCAGTTCCCAAGATGCATGCTGGAAGGGCATGTCCTTGATACTTTAATCTTCAATTACCACAAACAACAGAACACTTATCCAGGCTGTTTATACCTTGAAGGGGATTATGGAATGAGATGCACAAGTACATTACTTGGAAGTTCATAATTTTGAAGGTGTGTAGTTTACAAATATGAACTTCTACAAGCCACCTTCATTATCCTGCATGAGAGACTTTGCTTCTATTTGGAAAGCTGTTATTGTTCTATACTCTGCATTTGTGAAAGCTGGTCTTCAAACTTTATATTTACAAATGGTATGTTTTCCTCATTGCTGACATGCCCCTGTCATCTGTGAACTCTTAAAAAGCCATACACTCCCACCTCTTTCCCACTCCCCAAGTAGAAAATGGTAGTTTTTGTGTTAATACAAACATGTGCTTGGTTTTGTGTCTTCATTGTTTGTTCTGACCACTTTGAATGACTTTCTGTGTTTTCATCCTTCACACTAACTTATATATCCTTTCGTTATATATGAATTTTTTTTCACATTAAAACATATAGTCATCACTATTGGACTTTTGCTTTAAAGGTTCTGTGTTGTCTGTGCATGTGTGTCTATGTGTTTCTCTTTCACTTAGTCTGTCTTTAAAATAGCAGTGAATTTATATTTTAAACTCAAAACTGATGTTAATGGAAAATAGGTCTCTTATTAGAAGTTAAAAAATTATTTTCTAGTCATTATACTTGCTACTTTTTCATGTGGAATAATACATGATGATTATATAGGGACATCAGTGGATTCCTAATGGAAATTAGAAAAGTAATGGTAGTTTGTTTTCAAGTATTATTGAATGAAATAATATTTTTAACTGTTATGAACATGATTTGAATTCAATATTTTGAGTTAAATAGTGAGATGAAGTAGATATGGACTGTGGATGAAACTGTGTAAAATTCTAACTAAATTTTATAAAAATTTGAAGTGAATCTATAGCATTTTTCATATATTCACAATTCAGTCACAGTTATAAAAATGCTTGCTTCATAAAAACTCAAGAAATGAAACTCATTTTTTTCATTGTGCACACACACATTATATATGAGCTATATCTCTTATACATATTGCTTATATATAAGCCAATGCTACAATGGAAACTATATTGAGAGCTTGTTTAAAATCAATCATATGACCTTTTTTCAAAATAGATAATATATAATCAAATATATATAATATATAATATTATATAATATAATAAATATATAATGTATAATCAAATACATATATTCATATAAAGATCCATTTATCACATACAGTCTTTAAGACAATGTATGGGAGTCAATGGAACTTTTGAATCTGAGAAAATTAATCTGTCTGTAGTCTCTTCATATTGGGCACATTGTTGGGTTATTATAATAGGTACTGTCTTCATCATTATGGCAACATACCCGACAATAGGAACAGAAGCGAAGGTTTATATTGCTGTGCAGCATGAGGATGCAGTCACCCTGGTGAAGAAGTTAGGGCCACAGGGGTTTGATGAGTCTCCTTACATTGTGTTTACAATCAACAAACAGAAAAACATGAAAGATGTTGCTCAGATCCATGTTTTCCTTTGATGTGAGATGCTGCTGCCAACATTAGTGTGGTTCTTTATTCCTGTGTTATTCTGATGTACAAATTCCCTCACAGGCATCTCCATAAATTTGTCATTCTGGCTACTTAACACTCTGTCATGTTGGAAATGTCAGTCCTCACAATTTTACTAGTTGCTGAAACTCATAACCAAACCTTCGGCAGAGTGCAGGGAATCATATGAAAGAAGGGGAGTTAGTATGACCTGGATAGCACAGGAGATCCACAAGGACCAAATATATCTGGCACAGCGATCTTTTATGAAACTGATTCTCCAACCAAGGACCATTCATGGATATAACCTACAACCCCTGCCTGCTCAGATGTAGCCCGTGGCAGCTCAGTATCCAAGTGGGTTTCCTAGTAAGGGGAACAGGGACTGTCTCTGACATGAACTCAATAGCTGGTTCTTTGACCTACCCACCCCACCAAGGGAGGAGCAGCCTTGCTGGACCACAGAGGTGGGCATTGCAGCCAGTCCTGAAGATACCTGAGGGTCAGATGGAAGGGGAGGAAACCTCCCCTATCAGTGTACTTGGAAAGAGGCAGGAAGGAGATGAGGGAATGAGTGTGGGATTGGGAGGGAATGAGGGAGCAGGCTATGGCTGGGATACAAAGTAAATAACCTGTGATTAATATAAAAAAATAAAAATTATTAAAAAATAATTTAGGGGAAAAAAGAAAAAAACAATTCTACTAGATGCAAATGAAAAAAATTTATATTTGAAAGATTATTGTTAATTTTTTTCTTTAGTATATATGTTAAAGATAATATATTTAAAAATTGTTAAAGAGATATATATTTGTGTGTGTTTATGATATTTTAAATTTTTTTTCTGATTTTTTAGGACAAGGATTCTCCCTGGAATTTGAAATCTGCTGTTTAGACAAGACTGAATGAACAGGGTACTCCAAGCTTCTTAACTGTTGGCCTCCATATCCCTGGGAGCACTGGTGCTTATAATTGGACCGAGTATTTTGTGTGTTCTGATGACCCATGCTATATGCTCAGCTTTTTATTACAAGTATATTTTTGTTTTTGGTTTATTTATTTTATTTTTTTAACTTTTATTAATTACACTTTATTCATTTTGTATCCCCCCATACATCCCTCCCTCTTCCCATCCTGGTCCCACCCTCCCCCCCCCTTCTGCATGCATGCCCCTCCCCAAGTCCACTGATGGGGGAGGTCCTCCTCTCCTTCTTTCTGATCTTAGTCTATCCTCATCAGAAGTGGTTTTTGGTTTATTTTAAATTAAATTTTTATTCTTTTTTAATATTAGCTACAGTTTATTAAATTTGTATCCCAGCTGTATCCAGCTCCTTCATTCCCTCCCAATCCCACCCTCCCTTCCTCATCTTCTCCCTACCCATTTCCAAGTCCACTGATGGGGGGGTCCTCCTCCCCTTTCATCTGACCCTGGTTTATCAGGTGTCTTCAGGAATGGCTGCAAAGTCCTCCTCTGTGGCCTAGCAGGGCTGCTCCTCCCTCGGGTTTGGGGATGGGGAGGTCAAAGAACCAGCTATTGAGTTCATGTTAGAAATAGTCCCTGTTCTCCTTACTAAGGCACCCACTTGGACACTGAGCTACCATGGGCTAATCCAAGCAGGGGTTCTAGGTCATATCCATGAATGGTCCATGGTTGGAGATTCAGTCTCACAAAAGACCCCTGTGCCCATATATATTTGGTCCTCATCGAGCTCCTGCCCTCTCCAGGTCATCCTTACTCCCCCTTCTTTCATATGATTTCCTGCACTCTGCCGAAGGTTTGGTTATTAGTCTCAGTATCTGCTTTGATACACTGCTAGATAGAGACTTTCAGAGGCCCTCAGAGGTAGGCTCCTGTCTTGTTTCCTGTTTTCTCCTACATCCAATGTTCATCCCATTTATCTTTCTAAGTATATTTTTGACTGAACCATAGCTTCAAACATCAAGATAACATTTTAAAAAATATCTAGTATTGAGTCAATTAATGTTTTTGAAAAATGACAAGTCATTTTTAATTTTTTATTATTATTATCATTTATTACAATTTATTCAATTTGTATCCTGGCTGTGGTCAACTCCTTTGTGTCCTCCCAATCCCACCCTTCCTCTTTCTTCTTCCTGTATGTCCCTCCCCTAGTCCACTGATAGATGAGGCCTTCCTCACCTTCTCTTTGACCCTAGCCTATCAGGTCTCATCAGGCCTGGTTGCATTGTCTTCCTCTGTGGCCTGGCAAGGCTGCACACTGCAGGGAGAGGTGATCAGAGACCTTGTCACTGAGTTCATGCCAGAGACAGCCCCTGCTCCCATTTTTAAGGAGACTGAGTCTATGGGCTCCATCAAAGCCAGGGGTTTTAGGTTCTCTCCGTGCATTGTCCTTGGTTGGGTTATCAGTATCTGAAGGGTCCCCAAGACTCAGTATTTTTTTTTTTGGCTCTATTGGTCTCCTTTTGGAGCTGTTGTTCCCTCCAGGCATTTCTATCTTCCCCTTCTTTCATAAGATAACCTGCACTCTCCCCAAAGTTTGGCTGGGTCTCGGCCTCTGCTTCAATGCTGTTATTTGGTATATTTCTTATTTTTTTTTATTACAAAAAATCAGAGAACTAAGGTACAAACAAACTAAACAATATGACCTATATGGGGAAAAGAAAAGAGAACTCTGCATCCTTCTATCCACTCTTATTTGCTTGATTAATATGCATTAACATTTTGTTAAACATCATTATTACACCAAATTAAAATGACATTGGACAAAACGAAAGGGCGGGTTTGAAACTCAAGAAGTGGTAATTTATATATACAAAAAAATCAATAGGTAACTAGGGAACTCACAGAATACCCATTATTAAATAAATGCTATAACATTTATGTGGTTTTAAAGGTTATATAAAGCACATGGAAATGTATACTGATTCTCTTGGTAACTTAAAATGATGCATAGTGGCATGGATTTGATCCTTTAAAATATGTGAGTAAATGTTTCTGTCCTCAGAGTAAGTCTGGGACAGACCACTAGATATTGAACCAGAGGCCAGTGACCTAGCACTTAAGCACAGTGGTAGGTGGACTGTGAGCTCCATGTAAGCCTGGCTTCCTGTGAAGGTCAAGCTGAGTCAGGGCAAAATGGAAGACCCTTTGTCTAAATGACCAACAAACAGAAAACAAGCAAACAAACCAAAATCATAAAGACATCTCTGCCTATCTTTTGGGAAGAATGTGACTGCTTAACATTTTAAGAAGCAGATGAAAAGTATTATTTTTACATTAAGAAACTGCTTTATTAACATACATTATTCAACTGGCCATTGCAATTATAAGAAGAATGTAATATTGATCAAAAAATATGTTTCACAAATCAACGTAATAAATTAGCAATGAGATTATTTTTTCCCCAGAACTTTTTTCTGTTGTAAAATATCTTGCTGTTTTCATATTTACACTACATTGCGTAGAAATGAAAAAGACTGATTGACTTCTCAAAACTGTAAATATATATAAATAAAAATGTAACTACTCATAAAATAGCACTTAATAACCATGGAATGCCATAAAATATATACCAAATAATGACTCTTTTTAAGTGTAAACACTTAATTCAAATACATGTTAAATTCACATATTTTTCCATGTGCTAAAACCTAAAATTGAAATATTGTTGCATAGATGTTATTTTTAAACCTCAAAATTTTAAGTGAACTATAACACAACTTTCCTTTTCTCATTCTCAATGAAAGTGCCAGAAGATTTGACCTGTTTTGACCTGTTTGATCCACTCAAGCATTTCTGGTACCTAGAAAAGCAGATGACCCATACCAGAGACTCTGTAAATGCTTATCAATTAAATGAATATTAACGTAACATAGAAAAAACAAAAGTTTCAAAATTTAAACTAAATAATATTTAATTACTGTTGTTAAGAAAGAAAGTCTTAGCAGGGTGTGATGATGCCTGTAATACCAGCACTTGGGGAGGCAGAGGTAGGCAGATCTGTGGGTTCAAGGCCAGCCTGTTATACTAAGAGAGTCTAGAACAGCCAAGGATATCTAGAGAAACTCTGTCTCAAAAATCTGAAAACATGAACTCAGTTGCCTGCTCTTTTGTCACCCTTGGCAAGGTGGCCTTACTAGGCCACAGAGAAAGAGGATCCTGACAGTCCAGATGAGACCTGATAGACTAGGGTCAGATATTAGCAGAGAAGGACCACCCCTATCAGTGGACCAGGGGAAGGACATAGTGGGGAAGAGAAAAGGAGGGTGGACAGGGAGGGTATGAGGGAAAAGGTTACAGACAAGATACAAAGAGAATAAATTGTGATAAATAATAATAATAAAAAACAAAAATTTTAAGGTGAAAGTCCTCTTCGAGAGATGCAAATAGAACAGAAAATAAGTCATACAAATTATTTATCTAATGCCATATAAAAACAAGAATTATAACCATAGTAAAATTCATCTTTAAGAGCTAAGAGTATTTTTATATGTTGTAGACAAAATACTGGCTGTTGTAAAAAAATAAAAAGAAAGAAAAAGAAAAAAAAGAAAAGAAAAGAAAAAGCTCTGCAAAATATATGTAGAGAAATAAAATAAATCTTAAAAATTCATTTCCCATGTATTTAGTTGTTGAGATCACCTAGCCACAATGTGCAACTGCTATCATTAGAAGTGTGGATGGCTTACCTCACTCAGGATGATCTTTTCTAGTTCTGTCCATTTGCCTGAGAATTTCATGATTTCATTGTTTTTAATAGCTGAGGAAAATTCCATTGTGTAAATGTACCACACTTTCTGTATGCATTCTCTGGTTGAGGGATATCTAAGATATTTCCAGATTCTGGCTATTATGAATAAAGCTGCAGTGAACATAGCTGGTCAAGTGTCGTTGTTGTGTGGTAGAACATCCTTTGGGTAGAGCCGAGGAGTAGTATAGTTCTGTCTTAAGGTGGAACTATTCCTTTTTTTTTTTTTTTTTTTTTTTTTTTTTTTTTTTGGTTTCTCTAGGCTTATTTCTAAAGCATGTATAATTTTGCACTCTAACCTGCAATGGAGGAGTGTTGCTCTTTCTCCACGTCTTCATCAGCATGTGCTTTCACTTGAAATTTTGATCCTAGGCATTCTGAAGGCTGTAAGATGGAGTCTCAGAGGCATTTTGATTTGCATTTCCTTGATGACCAAGGACTTTGAACATTTCTTTAACTGCTTCTGGGCCATTTGAAATTCCTCCATTGAGAGTTCTCTGTTTGGCTCTGTACCCCATTTTTTAATTTGACTATTTTGTTTGTTGGTGTTCAATTTCTTGAGTTCTTTTTTTTTAAATTTTTTTATTTAACTTTTATTAAATACACTTTATTCCTTTTGTATCCCCCCATAAGTCCCTCCCTCCTCTCCTCCCGGTCCCACCCTCCCCCC
>REGO01000441.1:595328-629178 GCA_010120015.1 Rhombomys opimus | reverse complement strand
CACATGGTATATACTCACTCATATAAACATACAACATAGAATAAACCCACTAAAATCTGTACATCTAAACAAACTAAGCAAAAGAGAGGACCCTAACTAAAATGTTCAATCCCCATCCTGAAAGGCAAAGAGGATGGACATCAGAAGAAAGAGAAAACCGGAAACAACCTAGGACCCTGACACAGAGGGCCTCAGAAAGCCTCTGCCTTGCAGACTGTCAAAGCAGATGCTGAGCCTGATGGCCAACTGAAGGGCAGAGTGAATGGAATTTTTTGTAAGAAGTGGGAAATAGTAAGAGCTGGAGAGGACAGGGTCTCCACAAGGAGAGCAACAGAACCAAAAAATCTGAGCCCAGGGGTTTTTCCTGAGGCTGATACTACAACCAAGGACTATGCAGGGAGATAACCTAAGACCCCTGCACAGATGTAGCCCATGGTAGTTCAGTATCCAAGTGGGTTCTATTGTAATAGGAACAGGGACTGTCTCTGACATGAACTGATTGGCCTACTCTTTAATTACCTCCCCCTGAGGGGGAAGCAGCATTACCAGGGCACAGAAGAAGACACTGCAGCCACTCCTGATGGGACCTGATATACTAGGATCAGAAGGAAGGAAAATAAGACTTCCCCTATCAGTGGACTTGGGGATGGGCATACATGCAGAGGCTGGAGGAAGGGAGGGATTGGGATGGGAGGAGGGAGCGGACCACAGGGGGGGTACAAAGTGAATGAAGTGTAATTAATAAAGAAAAAAAAGACAGAGCTGTGTTTAAGAATTGAATTAATTATAAAGTATATTTAAAAAATCTCGATAAACTATCATTGCTTATGTGCTTACTGCTGTGGCTATAATTTAGTATGACTTTAATGTATACTAAGTTCAAGCGGGTGATAGGTAATGCCAGTGCCCCTGCTTCAATCACAGTTATTGTGGGAATCATGAAAGTAGCTTCCTGATAGAAAATATATGGCCTTAAGTCTTTCTTGTGTACATCCTCTTATGCTTTTTCATCTTTACTATGAAATGACATTTCAAAGAGGCACGTATTGATGCTCCCTGTGGTCTCTGCTTTACAGTCCTTCAGAGTAATAATACCAAACACTTGTGTTGATTAAATACTAGATAGACTCAAACATTTTGTTTATAGCACTGTAAAATAAACTAAAACAAATATGTGTTAAAGATTTCTTTGTTGTTGTTGTTAATGCTGTACCATACGCCTGAATATCTGTGTGTAGCTATGGACATGTTTGGTGAATATAGGCTGGAAGCACCAGGAGAAAACAGAAAAAGAAAAAACAAAAACAAAAAAACAACCAACAAACCAAAAACAGTGAATGGAGTGTTCTCAGCAACTCTGGGCTGGTAAGAAGAGGCAACCATGGATGGCCTAAATTTTCTTATAGGTTTTGTGACCCTGATCAGCCTATAGTTTAAATCATGCATGAAAGGACGCTTATGCAGAGTCCTAGGTAGAGTGATGGAATGAGGCCTTAGTAACGGCAGCAAAAGTGATCACTAACTCAATTCCAAAGAACAGGAGGACTGTGCGTTAGTTTCTTAAGATTTTACTAAATTGGGGGTGGGTTAAAGCATAATTAATTCAAATATCTTGTGGAAAAAAAATGTCTTAGCAAACTATCAAAAGGACTTTATAGTTGTTTTTCCACAGATATTAAGAGTACCTTGAACAGAGAAGCCTGTGTTCCATGTGGGAGCCTGGCCTTTGGTTCTGGAGCAAAAAGAAGAATCTGTGGATAAGTTATGCATCTGTATTCTAACTTGCCTGGATGTTGGCAGAGATATTGATCTCTGTTTCTCTTTATTCAGAATGGAGACTGGGAAAGAGAAAAATATAATCAAAATACACTGTAGCAAAAAAATTAAATTAAAATAACCTTCATACACATGTATGAGGTTTTCAAAGAATAAATTTTTTATTTAAAAAAAGAGTAAGATAAAGGAACTTAAATATTCCTCAAAGATCTAATGGAAAACTTGGAAATAAGTAGGTTGGAAACATGAAGGCTGAACTTTTTCAGAGTTAGGTGGCATATCTAGGAGGGCATCCAAGGGTATAATCCAATGAGCATTTGCTAATGATGTAATTTCTCACAGGTAAAAGGAATGGGATATTCTCCATCAAGACAATGAGAAAATGACCCAGAAGATCCTATAGACAGCATGGGGGGAATATCTTAAAGGAAAAGAGTCAGGAATGAAATGTGTCAACGTTTATTTTGGTGCTGTCAGCCTCACTGCTCTACTGCTGCATTTTGTTGGAATGAGTAGGTGCTGACGTAGCTTTGGTTCAAGCAAGCCAATTCATATCTCATTCCTCTACATCAAGCCATTCTAAACTTTGCTAATAATAACACGGTGTTGATTTTATAGACACTGCACTCTATGGCCATACAGACAACCACTTTGGTCTTAAAGTATCACACATGGCCTAGTATCCTAGTGACTTATGACAGGGTGAGAAACAAGCAGTTAGTTTCATATAATGACATGATGTAGAAGTGTTGCATGGACGATATCTATTTAGCCATGAAAGCAGGACATCATAAACTATCCCAAAATAGAAAGAATGTAACAGCTTTACTGAGGGAAAAGTGTATGCTCAAGACATTAACGTTTAGTATGTCCTGGGGGGACTGAGCCTAGAAAATGAACAGAAGAGTGTTATCTGCCTACTGTCACAGTATGGCCAACATGTGGAAAATGTACTCCACGGAGAATGTTCTGTACTTTTAAGATCTCTGTTTGGAGCTATATGTCCTTTTGTAGAATGCTTGCTTCACATTCAGGAAGCCCTGGAGTTTTCTCCTGCATCCCATAAAACAGAGCATCATAGTCTATGGCCGAAGCCCCAGCACTCAGAAAAAGCAGATACAGAAAATTGGAAGTTAAAAGGCTTCTTTTAAAACTAACTAACTAACTAACTAACTAACTAACTAACTAACTAACTAACTAAATAATTAAGAGAAGAGTTTATGTTATCTTCTTGCCTAGCTTTATGGAAGAAACTTTGACATGACATTATAACTTCAATCTTGCATATATAAGTCGGTTGATTATGAACGCAAACTTGAAGTTGATGCTGGAACATGTTAAGACTGGAAGAGCTGTTGATATGACAAGCATGTATTTGCCTGTTACAAGAATGTGCTTTTAGTCCAGGAGGAGACCTTAAGAGTTATCAGTTGTCCACCAAAGATCATATGCTGGAAACATAGTCATGAATTAAGCAGTGTTGATAATCACAACCTTCAAAATGTAACTATATCTTGATTGGCTACCCCTTTGAAGGGCATGAGTATTCATCATAAACTGGTAAATCCAGCCCCCTTCTCTCTTATACTAAGGTCCCTCTCATATTTGACTTCCGGGTAACTCTCTAGCTTCCAGGTCAATATATCTTTGTTTTCTGTAAATTACCACGTACCTTGCTGTCACAGCTTAGTGAAAACTAAGACATCATTTGGTGTTTTGAGATCCAATATAATTTGACAAAAATAATAAACTGATTATTAAAATTCAGTGTAACTGAAATCTCTGCAATCTCAAACAATGGCTTAGCAAAATTCTTCAACCAATTCATTTCAACACACATACACACAAACACATGTACATACACGAACTTACACACAATGCACACACAAGCACACGCCACACACACACCAAACACAAACACACAGCATTCGCACACATGCACACACATACAAACACCCACACCCACATGCATAAACAAAAACAATCCTCTGTTGGATTTGTCTTATTAATGTTTTCCCTGACAAAAAGAGCTTAAGATTAACTCTGTATCTGGCAGAATCCTCATCTTCACATCAAAGGACTAAAACATTCTTTCACACAGGAAAAAAGAGTTAATATTTACAATTATGTAGAAAATTAATGGTTACATTTATGCCAATTTTTTGTGGATCTAAGCATGACTAGGGTTTGCGAGTGAACATATTAGCAGAAGAGATCATACAAATATTTCCCACCTTTCTTACCACTTCCCATTTTCTCGCCTGTTATAGTTAGAGCCACATAAATAATGCTCCTAGGCTCTAAAGCTAATGAAAGTTCTAAGTAAGGCCCAAACTTAGATTTTTTTTTTTAATTTCTAATGTAGTCTAGGTTCTTGTTTCTACCTGTCACTGAAAATGAGACTTTGATTTTGAGGGATCATTAAAAGCATGGAATATGTACGTTTATCTAATGATTACATCTCTGTATAAGAAGCAAAGCGATTTTTAAGTGTGATACAACAAGAACATTACTAGATATAGGTTTTTTGTAAAAACACATACATGATTTAAACTTTAATTCAGTACATGCAATTAAACTGATAGAAATTCCATATTCTATTTGAATGCATCAGAATCTTTTCATACATATATTTTATATCAAAATGATGATGAAATTTAGAATGCTAAGCCTGAAAATCAATCACATGATTATCTATTTCCCGGTAATAAAAAATACTTTTGAACATATAATGCTGGAAAGAAATAAATTAATGTCATTCTCTTTGACATTATGCTTATGTTTTCAATTTATACTTGGAAGTTTGGAAACAGAGAAATAAATTATATGCCTGCCTCACATGAGTGTGAAAACTCCTTTGACACTGCAAAAAATAACAACAGCATTAAGTTACTTAAATAATTTGTGGTGTTTGAAGAAAGCTCATTAGCACCTTGTAAATTTTCACATAGCTTGTGTTATAACTTCATTTCCAGAAGAGATATCATAGTGCAAAGCAAATCCCATGTGCAATTAATAACTGAGAGATTCGCTGAATGATTTTGAATAGAAGATGCTTCATAATAACAATTAAATTCTCAACTCAGAATTTAGAGCTGGAACATTTAATAAGAGTTATACTTGTCAAAATCATTCTACTTTCTATTTTGTTTACCAACTCACTTCAAAGTGTAGCTCTATTCTACAATTTAGAACATTACTCTATTGGAAGATAATACTTTTATTTTATGATTTCAGATTATTTTTTTAAGAGTAACTTATCACTTTATATAAAAAAGAACAGCAATTTTCATATTTTGTTTGAATCACAGCTGATGATATATATATTTTTATTCTTTATTTTTTATTAATTACAGTTTACTCACTTTGTATCCCCCCATAAGCCCCTCCCTACTTCCCTCCCTGTCCCTCTCCCTCCCTCTTCTTCAGATTATTTTTTAAACAGGGTTAAAGACATTGTTTTTCAGCAAATCTTTCTATTGATTTTTGAACTAAGCAACATAATAATACACTAGGACTCATTATTTGCCATCCATGGATAATATTATTTATAATTCAAAAACTGAACTGTTAGGGGGTAGACCTTATTATTTTCCTTCAAAACTAGGGACTGCATAGAAATTCAGCCTTGAAAATCTTGACCCTCTGTTAACTCTAAAAGATGTTTTCAGTGATCTAAAAAAGTTCACAGATCAGCAAAAAGGCAGTAAGTTTATTTCTTCTGCCAGTCCCATGACACTGGATCTCCAGATCCCATGCCACATTTTGTATGTTATTGATTGGGGAATATAAAAAACATATCTTGTAGTATTTGAGGGAGAAACGATTGGCTACCATCCTAACATGAAAGGTTGCTTTAATAGAGACCATCAAAGACTACTGAGATTCCTCCCCTGGCAGGGAATTTAGTGAACTACAGTTCAGTATTAATAGTAGATAATTTCTTTGCACAGGAAAGCACAAGATAGAATGCACATGAAAACTGGGCTGTTAACATGTCGAATCAACATGTAGGAACAGAATGGATGGTCTCCAATAATTTCAGGAAAAAAGGAACTAGGGAATCAATTATCTCTGTAGATCATTTAGGCTCAGATTGTGATGCAACAAACAAACAAATATGTGTCAGAAACTCAGAGCTTCAGAGGGTATTTAAGACTGTAGCAAACAGTGGCATGAAAGCCACATTCAGAATCACTATTATAAAGAAAACAGACCACATCAAATGCTGACAAGAATCTAGGGGAAAAGGGGCCTCATTTTTTGCTACTAGAATAAAAACTTCCAAAATCACTAAAGAATTCATTATAATAATATCTCAAAAATATCAGTAGAACTATCACATGACCAAGCTATACAGGTACTACTCAGGTGTACACAACCATAGGATTCTAGCATGACATATATGAGTTATTCCTTCATTCATTCTTATTGCTATACTAGTCACACTATACAATATATTGAACAAAGATGCCTACCTATCTACACATTAGTTGAAATAGTATGGTACATATGCACAGTGCAATTTCATTCAACTGCAAAAAATAAAACAAAGTGATGGCAAATGACATAAAATGGAGATCACCATGTTAAAAGAAATAAACTTCTTTTTACAGTGTATTTATTTTATTATTTACAGTTTATTCACTTTGTATCTCAGCTATAGCCCCCTACCTCATTCCCTCCCAATCCCACCATCCTTCTCACATCTCCCATGACCCTCTCCAAATCCACTGATAGAGGAGGTCTTCCACCCTTTCCCTCTGACCCTAGTCTATCAGGTCTCATCAGGACTGGCTGCATTGCCTTCCTCTGTTGCCTGGTAAGGCAGCTCCCTCTTCAGGGGGATATAATCAAAGAGCCAGTGATTAAGTTCATGTCAGAGACAATATTTCTTACAGAACAATAATATTTTATTTTCTCTAACAAGTTATTTATAGATATAAATTTTGAGAATGGCTGTTGAGTACTTAAGAGAGGAATAAGTAGCATAAAAAAAATAATGGATACATGTGCCATGGAGGCAGAAGGAGAGATGCCATGGGGAGTTAGAAAGGATCATTAGCAGTGAGAGAGGGAAAATGGATGATGGAATTATGGTAAGAAAATCACAAACAATGTATCATAAAGTGTGGATGAAATGCAATATTGGATCCCACTGTTTTGCTAACAAAACATTGATTAAAAATCAAAATTTTAGATGTACAGGTACATCTAAAGAAACTAACTATGAGAAAAGACCTTGACTAAAACGCTCAATTCCCATCCCGAAAGGCAAAGAAGATAGACATCAGAAAAAGAAGAAAACAGGAAACAACCAAAGAACCTGCCACAGAGGGCCTCTGAAAGGCTCTGCCCTGCAGACTTTCAAAGCAGACAATGAGACTTATGGCCAACTGTTTGGCAAAGTGCAGGGAATCTTATGTAAGAAGTGGGAAATAGTAAGATCCGAAGAGGACAGGAACCCCACAAGGAGAGCAACAGAACCAGAAAATTTGAACACAGGGGTCTTCCCAGAGACTCATACTCCAACCAAGTACCATGCATGGAGATAACCTAGAACCCCTGCACAGATGTAGTCCATGGCAGTGTAGTGTCCAAGTGGGTTAGCAGTCTTACCAGGCCACAGAAGATGACAATGCAGCCATTCCTGATGTGATCTGATAGACTAATATCAGAAGGAAGTCCCTTATCAGTGGACTTGGGGAGGGGAATGTGAGAAGAAGGGGGAGGGAGGGTAGGATAGGGAGGGGAGGAGGGAGGGGCTTATGGGTAGATACAAAGTGAATGAAGTGTAATTAATAAAAATAAAAAAGTCAAGAAAAGAAATAGTAGCTCTGTCTCTATGAAATATGTATTACTTTATTCATTTTTCTGTATATTATTAAATTAACAATTATCTAAAAAAATCAAAAGTTAATAAAGCTGAAGTTTGGATTGAAATTTTACCATGTAATGCAAATATATCCATATTTATCATTCTACACAAAACAAAACTTCAAGTAGATCAAAGACTTCAACATAGAACCAGTCACACTAAATCTCTTAGAAGAAAAATTCGGGAAGAACCTTGACGTCAATGGCACTGGAGACAACTTTTTGAACAGAACACCAACAGCACAGGCTCTAAGATTAACAATCAATAAATGAGACCTCATGAAACTTAAAAACTCCCATAATGCAAAGGACGCTGTCATCAGAATGAAACAACCACTTATAGACTGGGAAAAGATCTTCACCAAACTTACATATGACAAAGGGTAATATCCAGAATGTATAAAGAACTGAAGAGGTTAAACACCAACAAACCAAGTAAACCAATTATAAAAATGGTGTACACGTACACCCCCTCATAGGAGGAGATGAGGGAGGGAGGGTAGGATTGGGAGGGCAGGTGAGAGGGGACTGTAGCTGAGATACAAAGTGAATAAACTGTAATTAATATAAAAAATAAAAATTTAATTAAAAATGAGGTATAGACCTAAACAGAGAATTCTCAACAGAGGAATTTCGAATGTCAGAGAAACACTTAAAAGAAATGCTCAGCGTCCTTAGTCATCAGGCAAATACACCTTACACCCATCAGAATGGCTAAGATCAAATTCTCAAGTGACAACACATGCTAGAGAGATGTGGAGAAAGGGGAACCCTCCTCCATTGCTGGTGGGAATATAACCTTGTTCAACCATTTTGTAAATCAATTTGGTACTTTCTTAGAATATTAGGAATAGTGCTACCTCAAGATCCAGCTATACCGCTCCTAGGCATATATCCACAAGATGTTCAACTATATAACAAGGACATTTGCTCAACTATGTTCATAGCAGCTTAATTTATAATAAGCAGAATCTGGAAACAACATAGATGTCCTTCAACTGAGGAATGGATACAGAAATTGTGAAACAATGGAATACTACTCAGTATTTAAAAACAAGGAAATAAATGAAATTTGCAGGCAAATGGTGAGAACTAGAAAAGATCATACTCAGTGAGGTAACTCAGAAGCAGAAAGACACGTGATATATATTCACTTATAAGAGGATAGCCATATAATATAGGATAAACATACTAAAATATATAGTCCTAAAGAAGACAAATTTTGGCCAGAATGTATGGAATTTTATGAACGGAAGTGGCGTAGAAAGACCCGGAGGGGACATGAACTCCAAAAGGAGACCAACAGAGCCAAAAAATTGAACCCTAGGGGCCATGAAGAGAATGATGTCCAACCGAGGACAATTCACAGAGAGGACCTAAAACCCTGGATCAGATGTAGTCCATGGCAGCTCAGCCTCTAAGTGGAGTCCCTAGTAAGGGGAGCAGGGAATGTCTCTGGAATGAACTCAGTGTCAGGCTCTCCTCCTGGGTGAGTGCAGCCTTTCCAGGCCACATTGGAAGACAATGGAGCCAGTCCTGATGAAACCTGATAGACTAGGGTCAGATAGAAGGGAAGTAGGACCTCTCTTATCATTGGACTAGGGGAGGGGTATTGGAGAAGCAGAGAGGGAAGGAGGGTGGGATTGGGAGGAGACCAGCAAGGAGGCCACAGCCAAGATGCAAATGCAAATTGAATAAATTGTAATAATAATAATAATAATAATAATAATAGGTAACAATATAATGACACCTATTGACATTGTGCTACAGTCTTTGAGCAGTTTCTTTTTTTTTCTTTTTCTTTTCCTTTTTTTATTATCAGTTACATTTTATTAACTCTGTATCCCAGCTGTATCTGCTCCCTCATTCCCTTCCAAACCCTCCCTCCCTCCCTCATCTCCTCCCTGCCCCTTTCCAAGTCTACTGATAGGGGAGGACCTCTTCCCCTTTAAAAATATGGAATGCTTCACGAATTTGCATGTCATCCTTGTGCAGGGGCCATGCTAATCTTCTCTGTATTGTTCCAATTTTAGTATATGTGCTGCCAAAGAGAGCACTTTGTGCAGTTTCTTGCTCAGCCATCATAAAAGAAGCTTAGCTCAGAAGCAGAATGGCACACAGACAGAGACCCACAACCAGACAGGATGCTGAGAATGAGAAAGACCTTGGAACACTCGGCTCTAAATGGTATTTCTCACTCAAATCCCTCTCCTCGGGGTTAAGATAAAACTGTGTAAGAATAAGGGAATAAGGGAAAGCATGTAAGAGCCAGGAGGGAGGGATGACATCAAGGAAAGAAGGGCCTCTGAAGCAACAAGCAACATGAGCAAGGTTCCTGTGAACTCCTGGCAGCATGTGCAGGGCCAGCACTGATCTGCAGCAGGTGGGCTCCTAAAGCTGAAAAGAGAAGTGGACACATGCCACTATCCGTAGACCACATGTCATCCTCAACTGATAACCACTTGCAAATAAAAATTTAGTTACCTCCATGGTAGTTTCATGGGGAAAACAAATTACTCTTGGTAGTAGGTTGATTGCCCAGCAGCAGATAGAAAGAAGAAAACAAATTCAATGAAGTCATTGGAAGTTCATTGTCTCATAATGTTATGTAATGTTTTTATTTTTAATTCAATCTTTTTATTTATATCCTTCTGAATATAGATTTATAAAAGAAAGAAAACATTGAACAGGAGAAGGGAACAATGAATGAAATGTTTGTCCAACACACTCTGAAGTAGAAAGATTTACTTCACCCAGGACATGAATTCTGAGAGCAGAGTGACACAGGGAAATAGTGAGAAGGCTGAAGTTAACCACGCAATATGTAAAGAAGACAATATGTAAAGAGTCTGAAAAGATGAAATTAAATGTTCTGTTTTACACACTAGGCTCCCAGCTGATCCATTTCTAAATCAATCTCATCTTTTCTCAGTGGTACCTTAGAAAGTTGCTCAATGTCCCCCAACTCTTTTGTAGGGTTTGATAAAATTAAGGATAGCACAAAATATCTGTGAAGTAAATGGTAGCCTGCCTCCGGTTTGTCTTACTTATCCCTGATTAGATCAGGAAAAAGCAAGACTAAGGACTTCAGTAATTGTCACATGGTAGGAAATGCATCACTAGAATTAGTGAGATTTATGTGAGATTGTTAAGTGACATTGACAGAGAGCTTGTCAGTCATAGTGTGAAGATTGCTGACACTGATAAAGTCGTATTCACCTTGAAAATGTCTTCTGTAAAAAAAAATAATAAAAATAAACAAGAAAAAAGGAAAACGAAAGAAAGGAAAAGGAAAGGAAAACTAGGGAGCAGGACCACAGGCACAGGAGTTTGGTGTTAGCAGGCTAAACTTCCCTGGTGGTTTTGTTGTTATTGTGGGATACTTGAATGCCTGAATGAGTGGGTCTCTGATGATTATTCCTTCTTTTGGCTCCATTTTTCCTTGTATTTGTGTTATCCAACTTCTAGATATGGTTTCAGTTTTTATTATATTAATTTTGATTTGCTTTGTGTGATCTCAGAGGTCTGTTTGTTATCTGATGAGAGTTGTAGTTCTGGGATTTCCAGTTAGGGATGGGGGAACTGTCTGGATAGAGTCAAGAAAGGAGGGCCCAGTGTTGGGCTGCAGTATTTGAGGAAGGAATCTTAAATAAAAGAAATAAATCTCTCTGGTGATAGTATTTACAGAACATCAATGGGCTTCCTTTAATAGCAAGCTCTAAAAAGACTTTAAAAACAGAATTCCTAGATGATAAAACATTAGAAGAATGAATAAATTTTTTCAATTAATTTAATTTTTATTAATTACAATTTTCTTTTATTTTGTGTTCCAGCTGTAGCTCCCTCCCTCACTCCTCCCAATCCTACCTTCCCTCCCTCTTCTACTCCCATGTCCCTCCACAAGTAGACTGATAAGGGAGGTCCTCCTTCCTTTCCATCTGACCCTAGCCTATCAGGTTTCATATGGATTGGCTGCATTGTCTTCCTTTGTGGCTTGGTAAGGCTGCTCCCCAGTCATGGGGAGGTGATCAAAGTGTCAGCCACAGAGTTCATGTCAGAGATAGTCTCTGATCCCCTTTATAGGGTACCCACTTGGAGACTATACTGCATGTGAGAAAACAGGGAACATGACAGGAGCCAACCACAGAGGGCCTCTGAAACACTCTACCCAGCAAGCTATTAAAGTAGATGCTAAGACTCGTAGCCAAACTTTGGGCAGAGTGCAGGGAACTTTATGAAAGAAGGGGAAGATGAAAGACTTGGAGGAGACAGGAGCATGACAAGCAGAGCAAGAAAACCAAAAAATCTGGGTACAGGGGTCTTTTCTGAGACTAATACTCCATCCAAGGACCGTACATGTAGAAAAACCAGAACCCCTACACAGAATAAAATAAATTTAAATGTAATAATATGCCATACAAAATGATTTAAAATTAATTTTTTGAATTGATAAAGGTTTGTTTTGTTGGTTTTCTTTTCATATTTAACAAAATTCTCTACTTTCTTTAAATTAGTTATTGGTCCTTCTAACTAGACACAGGTATTTTTAGCACAGCTTAATTGCTAAGTTTAAAAGAAACCTGAAGAGATGTAGAGATGGCTTAATGGATAAGCATGTCAAATGTGAAAACATGAAGATCAGAGTTTGGATCCCCAACTTTATCTGGTAGACTGTAAATCACAGGGTTGAGGAGAAAGCCAGAATCAGGGATAGGTAAGGCTGAGGACCCAGCCAGTAGAGGAGAAAAACACCAAGCTCCAGGTTCACTGAGAGATTCTATTTCTAGAGAGTAGGTAGAGACTGATAGAGGCGGACACATCCCAGGCAGTCACATCTGAAGATGTACATGTGAAAATACCATACAGACACAGGCAGAGAGGTATTCTCTCTCTCTTTTTCTCAAGAAAGAAATCAAAATTTAATGTAAGGTTTTCAATATATGATTTATGCTTTACTTCACAAAATAGTTATTAAATACTTAAGCACTTTCTGTAAAAGATTTATATAAAAATTTCCTCTTATCTGTTAAATACATATGTAATTTCAAGTTCTCACTTCCTTATTTGTTTAGCTTTGTATTATTTTCTTCTCCCATCATAGTCACTTGTTGTCTTTTCCTCTGGCCATAAACAATTTGTGGCTTTTATTAGAATTTTCCTATCAAGGATGACATCATCAACACATGCACACATGATTTCCTATGACCTGACTCATGGTTGTAGGAAGAGATTATAAATTGCTTAGTATCTTATTCATATGGTTGACTTAAAAAACTATCCATCAAATGATAGATGTTTTCTTGAAGAATAAAAACATATAAAACAGCAAATAGAATTATTTTGTTTGTTTTTAAATTCACAATATTCAATAACTCAAAAGTATCTTTATAACCTGACAAACAATAATAATTCCAAGATTTGTAAGAAAATCTTTAATATGAAGAGCACAACAGAGTTACAAAAATTGCTGCATGAATTTTAGTTGACTATTTTAATCCTTTAAAATCAGATATAGATTAGACATCAGGAGTGGATGGAAGAAGGAGACTGGTTCATGAAAGTGGAGAGGACAGGAACAGGAAGGATGGGGGAGCATGGAAGAAGACTGTACTGGGAGAGAAAACTGAATTTGGGAGTGCAATTCTGGGATGAACTAGAAATCTAGGCTAATGGAAGCTCCCTGGAATCTTAGAGGGTGATCATAGCTAAGACTCCTAATAGTGGGTGATATGGAGCCAGAACCAGCAATCTCATGTAACCACTCAAGAATTCCAATGTAGTGACTGGGACATCAACCCAGCCACAAAAATTTTGACCTACAATATATTTTGCCTGCAACATTGGCAGGTGTAAAAAATGGAGCTGAAATTGAGCTAACGAATAACCAATCACTGGCCCAGGTTGAGACCCGTATTATGAGAGGGTGCCCATCACTGAGACCATTAATGATCTGCTATACTTGCAGACAGGATCCTAGCAGAAGTGTCATCAGCAGCTGATGGAAACAGATGCATAGACCTGTAATCAACCATTAAGTGGAACCTGGGGAATCCTATGAAAGAGAGAGAGGAAAGAATCATGGTGCCAGAGGAGTCAAGGATGCCATGGTAAAACCTACAGAATCAACAAATGTGGGCCCAAAGAATCTCAAAGAGACTGGACTGCCAATCAGAGAGTGTGCATGTGCAGACATAGGCCCACTGCTCATACATAACAGTTGTACAGTTCGATCTTTATCTTGTGGGACTTGTAAAGTAGGAGTAGGGACTGTCTCTAATTCTGTTGCCTGTCTTTGATTCCTTCTTTCTAACTGGGATGCCTTGTTTAGCTTCAATAGAAGAAGGTATGTCCAGTTTTACTGTAACTTGATTTGAAATGCCCAGGCTGGTTTATATGCATGGGAGGCCTCCTCTTTTCTAAGGAGAAAGGGAGGAGGAGTGCATGGAGGGTAAGGTGAAAGTGAGGGACTGGAAGGAGAGGAAGAAGGATATGCAATTGGGATGTAAAGTAAAAATATAACTTAATCAATAAAAAACAAAGAGAAAAAAATCTATAAATTATCCCCATATATGACCCAATTATTATTTTGGGTGATGATGTCAATATAAATAATTGTGATTGTTCAGTGCACTCATAAACTGCTTCTCTTGTGCTTAGCTGGAAGTGTACTTGCTGAAAATGTAGGACACACTGCAAGTCTCCATCGCTGAAGCTTAGTCCTCCTTCTAAGTTACACCATAGACACAGGCTCTTGACCAGTTGGCTTACTTCACTTTCCAGTGCATAGCTGTGAGAGTGATGTCAAGCTGAAATAGAAGAATTGGTGATTTCTTTCACCGAATGCAAAACGGAAAACCGATAGCATCAGTTGATCTTCTATTTACCAATCACCTCACTCTTGAAGATATGATTGACTTTCATAGCCACATGTTTAAACAACAACAACAAAATATTCGTTGGAAAAGAATGAAGTCTCTAAAGAGACTCCGATGATTTCCAGACAGATTGATAGGCAGCCCTGCAGGTTTTATAGAATGTCTTAACTAGCAGATAATTCTTATTTATTTGTTTGTTTATTATTTTTATATTAATCACGGGTTATTTACTTTGTATCCCAGCCTTAGCCCCCTGCTTCATTCCCTCCCAATTCCACCCTCCCTCCCTCATCTTCTCCCTACCCCTTTCCAATTCCTTTAACAGGGGAGGACCTCCTCCCCCATCATCTGACCCTAGCTTATCAAGTCTCTTCAGGACTGGCTGCAATGTCTTCTTCTGTGGCCTAGCAAGGCTGCTCCTCCCTCGTGGGGGGAGGGCGTGGAAGAGCTTGCTGTTGAGTTCATGTCAGAAATAGTCCCTATTCCCCTTATTAGAGAACCATTTGGACACTGAGCTACTATGGGCTATATACGAGTAGGGGTTCTAGATTATATCCATGCATGGTCTTTGGTTGGAGAAACAGTCTCATGAAAGACCCCTGTGCCCTGATATATTTGGTTCTTGTGGCGTTCCTGTACTCTCCAGGTCTTACTAACTCCCCCTTCTTTCATATGATTCCCTGCACTCTGCAGATGGTTTGGTTAGGAGTCTTAATATCTGCTTTGATACACCTAGCAGGCAATTCTTA
Organism: Rhombomys opimus; assembly: GCA_010120015.1. NCBI lineage: Eukaryota > Metazoa > Chordata > Mammalia > Rodentia > Muridae > Rhombomys > Rhombomys opimus. The sequence goes on along the minus strand of REGO01000441.1, from coordinate 613,901 downwards.
TGGTTCTTACATATCTAGGGCTATTATATTATAGCTTTGTGAGAGATGAGAGAAGATTGTGTTGTGGTGCCAGATTTGTTTTGCATTTCGGTAGAGTTTAATAAAACAATCACTGTGCAATTAGCTGTGCCCCAGGAATACCTTGCTTGTCCTTTCAGTCAAACATCTTCTTTTTGCAGATGAGTTTGGGAAGACAGATATGTATGCTAACAGCACAAACCAAGAGTCCTTAAACAGCTGTTACCAAAGCATAGTGAGATGAGATTTCCATCATCTTCTAAATCTCACAACGGTCCACTATTACTGTACTTGACATAAATAAGGGAGTTTAAGTAACTGGAAACTAGTTAAATAAAAATCGCAAAATGTCAGTTTTTATGGAACAGGTAGAAAGTTGCTTTGACATTATTACTCACTGAATAAACTACGACCGTTAGCCTTGTTCCAAGGCTCTTTGTGTTAAATGGGTCTCCATTCAATTTACTCCACATCCCTCCCAGCTATTCTTGATACAAAATGATTCTAGCCTTATTATAAAAAGAATGTCATTTCTTATTGTTTCTGTACATAGTTCACCTCTCGCCTTTTTGGCACCATAGATATGCTTTATAGCGTGTGAGTGCACATTTATTAATAAAGTACCACTTGAATTTTATCAACTTACATTAGACCGTATTTATTCAAAATAAGGCAACAGCCACTTCATAACCAATGAAACAGCATGATATAGTGGCTCTTCACAAAGAGAAGCATACTGAATTCCAAAATAAAAGAGAGGAATTCTTTGTTATAGATGTTATTCTCTTTTATACTCTGTCAAATATCTACTGTGATGGAAAATTGACAATGCATAAGCAACATAATATCGTCAATTTACTACGTGTTTTATAATAACAGAAGAGAAAAAATATTTTATTTAATGTAACATGTTGACTTAAAATAAACCCATTAATGGTTTAAATATAAGTAAAAATGAATTTCATGCATCTATCAATCATTACAGTGTAGCAACAAAATACACTGCAGATTAATTTCCTCCTTTTGTAACCATTTGGCCAATAGAATATGGATCCCTGACACTGACCAGTATTTTAAAAGATTATATTATCTCATTTTATTAGACTAGAAAAAGATTTAAGATCAAAATTTGTTGGAGACAAGCCCCGAGAAACTTCCGACCTTTTCTCATTCCCCCCACCCTGCTGCACCTGGTTGACCAACATCCTGCTTGACAGTTACAGAAATGTGCTAACTGTGCCTTGACTTCCTAAAATTACTGCAAAGTGTTCCAGGTCCCGGGCCAAGAAGATTGTGTAACTTCCACCCCTCCCCTTCCTGAGCTGGGAGGCTCTAAAGTAGGCCTTTCTAACCTACCCCTCCCTGAGTAAAAAGGATTCCACACTGTGCTCCTCCTTCACCCCACCCCTATCTAAGGTTGGCCTTATAAGCCTACTTCGGTTCAATAAAATTTGACTCTTGACAAGTGCACATTTGCTTGAGTCCTTCCTTTCTCCTGCTCATCTTTTACAGGCTGTGACCCCCTTCGCCCCAGGAATAACTAGGTCCCGCGGGTCGGGGCAAAAATTAAAACTACATTTTCTACTAAATACATATTCTCTTTGCACTGTTGTCACCTAGAAAGACTGTAGCATAAACCACTTACTATTATAGGCTCTCTTTGTGGGTATATGCGCTATGTACATATTAAATGGTAACTATGTTATATCTATATACCTATAAATCATACAAATTAGTATAATAAAACTCAATATATTAAAAACAACACTGTAATAAAATTTGGAGAAAATGCTTATGTGGATTATAAAACTCATTAGTACCACCCATCAGAAGGCTAGAACAAACACCTGCAACAACTACATTTGTGCACACTCTTTTTGGAATTGAGCTTCTCTGAGAGCTCTGGCTATTTTCTTTGTAGTAGAAGAGAAAACACTACTCCTAATGACATAGATGAGAGACCAAAAAGATTAAAAATTAGCAGCTATTAAGGCCTGAACTATGTGGGTGGAGAAGTCTAGTAATGCCCTGAGGGGAAAGATCACCTTACTGCATTCTTTCCCCACCTACTAGAGATAACAGTTGCTAGGAAACTGGCCCATCCCTCTAGGGAGGGACACCAGGTCATTATGGTCTGGGGACCTTCCTATAGCCAATCAATTCAAAATGTAGCATTTTGACCAATAGATGCTTGCCAGGCAGGAACTGGGCATGCTGGGAGGGACCAGAATCTATATATCACGCAACTAACCTGGGCACAGCGCCCTCAGCTCCCACCTCTTTGGCGGTCGGGGCTGTGTAGGCCCAAGCTGCAGCTTGTAATTTACAATAAAAAGACCCTCATGTGTTTTGCAATGGAGTCAATTCCTGGAGATATTTTGGGGGCTCGAGAACTGGGTATAACAATAGACATGACATTAATTGTGTGTGGATTACATCACTCTAGTTTTCCATAATTTTAACAGCAAGATTAGTGATACTAAGATAGAATGAAACCAAGAGATCTACAAACATATGCTCTAAACATGTTATTCTTTATCTGCATGTTTGTGGAAGGAATGATGGTCCAGTTACTTCTGAAAGTTACCAGTACCTTACTCACTCCATGCAGCAAAATCAACTTCTTCCACTGTATACAGAGTTAGACACAAGAAAAAATTCCCAGGAGCTTAATGACAATGTAACTAAGTTCAGTGAAGAAATTGCTCTTGCTCACATTGTATGCATATCCTCTAATGATAAGGTCTCTAAGGGACAGAGCATGTGATTAACGGAAGAGAATAGTAAATCTGTATAACAGAATCATGACGATGAACATTAAATTATGTTTCATTTAACCGCAATCTTTGTCTACTGATCCATGAATCTTAGCTGTTGAGAAAATAGTCCAGTGCACTAAATAAATATGCTGCCTATTGTGTGTTAAACTGTCTGTTGTGGCAGATTTTATGAATGAACTTGATTGGAATAAAGGAGTCTTAGATAGTTATAAAATTCCATGTTCCAGTAGCCAGTGTGTCTGTTAGGGTATTTCTTTGATGACCATCTGTCAACTATGTAGATAGATATAATCAAATTAATTGATATCCAGAGGGAAAAGAAGAACCAAAGAAAGGGGAGTACCTGTTACCATGCCTGAGATAGAACATCCTCCTAGGATGTCAATGTTCTTTAGCATCGTACTCTAGTGCCCATACCACCTGGGTGTCTAAGTTAATGACATTTACAGATTTGGCTTCCATGGCTAAATTATTTGAGTTTAAACTGACTAATATGCTCAGCAACTTTGGATAATAAACAGCAAATCATGTGACTTCTTTATCCACTTTAAAACTTGAGCCAGTTCCCATGATAACTCTTTTTACTCAATTTGTTTTTACATATATCTATAGGTACCATCCATTTATGCATCTATATACTGTTTAATTTGTTCCTGTGAAAATCCCTTATCCAATGCTTCTTGGTAAATTTTACTCTGAAAATGAAGTGGGTCAGGAGTGAAGATTGTAGGCATTCAGGATCAAACATAAATATTAGTCCATTTGGAGATGAATGGTTCATGTGATACTTTATTCTTTATATTAAGTTAGGTATCATGGTACCTTGACCCACGGATGAGCATTCAATATTTAGTAGCACAGTTGTAGACCTATAAATGTTTACTAAATTTACTAAAAACAAGGAAACTACATCTTCTACAATGCTACAGTGAAATCACTTTCTGGTTGTATCTATGATAACCCACAGGTATCCCTTTGTACTCATCTGACATCTCTGCATAGCAAACATTGAAGATCAAGGAGGATGTACTGGGAATCATATACTTGCCTGGAATCAGTCAGATCTTTGATGATGATTATGATAGTTAACTTTAATTATCAAATTGATTAGATGAAGTCACGAAGGAGATATACTCTTGAAGCTGTCTGTGAGGATATTTCTGGATATGGTTAACTAAGAAAAGACATTGATGCTTAAGTTGGTCTTATCAGAACATGAAGTGGGGTGCTTGACTGAAGAAATACAACAAAGCAAGTGGAATACCAGTATTCTGTATCTTAGCAATAGCCACAAGTTGTATGCAAACTCCCAATTGCTCCACAGTGAGAACACAAAGCAGATTTCCTGGATTGCCTGAGCTTCCCAAGCCATAACTCATGAAATGTTTGAACCCCAAGAAATCAATGTCAACTTTGAGCCAATGCCCAGTATTCCTGGGAAATATTCAAATTATTTTATTTTTCCCAACATGTACTTACCTTGGCAAAATGGAATAGACAGTTTAGAAAATCGCAAAGAAAATATTGAGTCCCTGGAGTTCTCTGCAGGGAACCAAGCTTTGTCTTCCTTTGGGAGATTTTGTGTACCTGGGTCCATCAGAGAACGAGTGGCTGGGTCAAATGAGCGTACTACTAATTCAGGTAGGTATATATTAACTGGCCTGGATGGTCACCGATAACCCACTTCAACAAACAATTGTATAGGCTTTCTATTTATTTCATTTCTTCTGTTGCCATGCCTCTATATGAGTTAGGATGCTGCTCTCATTCTCCTATAACTGTAAGTGCTTTCCACGCCCATAAATGGAGAAGGGCATAACCATTGTGCTATTCCCACTCTGGGATTCATTTACTCCCAGATAATGAGGATTTTACATCAGTGTGTCACTCTCTACTCAAAGTTGTAATCATATAACTGAAGGTATCGATGTGTTGTTTTTAGATAGATTAAAACTAACCAGTCTACAATGTATAAATAATTCTAGAATTCTGATTGACATTTATTTAAAGTGCCTGTCTTGAGAGCATGCTATGTGGAATTTGCATGCTGGTAGCCAACTTAAATCCAGGCTTACCTTTATAACTCTCAGCGTTCCTATGTCAAGATGGGAGGTAGAGCACAAGAACTTCCCAAAGCTATTGAGAAAGAAAACTGGGTCTGTACAATGGTGAACAGGAAAACATAAATTAAAAACAGAAAAGAGAGGCATTCTCTCAAACAAGATGGAAGTTGAGTCCCTACAGCTGAGGTTTGATTTTCATATACACTGTGACATACAATGTGTCTGCACTCACATATGAAAACACACATACACACGTACCTACAAAAATGTGTGCTCATTTTCTATAGAAAAATACCCTCTATAATTCTACTTTCTCTGAAGGAAAACCCCACAATTCAATCACCATAGAAAAAAGTAAAAATTAACTACAGCCCTTGTACTCTCTTCGGAAAATTAACTTAGACTTTCCATGTAAAGGCACAAAGACATAAATTCCTTTTGGTAAAGGGGCCAAAGGCAAGCAAAGATTTTAGTAAAAAAAAAAAAACAAAAAAAGAAAAGAATTAAGAAAAGGACCATTAACAATAATTGAAACAGCAGCAGATTTTTTTCTAGAAATTCGGGGCGCAGGAATAGCTTTGAAGTTAGTTCTCTCCCTCTGAATATAGTCACAGAATATTTTATAAACAGGGAATTTATGTGCGTCAACACAGAATTTCAGTGCAACAGGAAATTGGAGTTGATAATTAAATGCGTATTTGAAAGGCATTGTCTTAATGCAATAAAGGCAGATAAATACCATAAAATCCAGAAGAATTAGGATATTTAGCCATTGTTATCTATTCTATATTTTTTCTACTTAAATTCATGATATTTAATATAAATAACAATAATTAGTTCAATACAAGCCTATGTGTCCATCAGTTTTATGTAAATTTTAAATTATATTTTCTTTTCTGCTGGATTTTTTAAAGAGCAAAAGAGAAAAGGTGAAAAGAGGACTATTAAAAAAGAAAAAAATCTCTCTGGTATTTTGTCAGCTTGGCATTCAGAAATCCTTAGGGGAAACCTGCCTTTTGAATTCAACTTAATAGAAAAGCCCCTATGAACTCTGTCATGAGAATAACTATTACAGAATTTGACACCAGCGTAGACAAGCAGGATCACTGCAGCAGAAAATCCTATAGCAATAAACCAAAATTCTTCTTGACATGGAAGTGTAAGTTTGGTAATTAATTAAGCAGCTAGACCTAGCTGATGGCACAGTAAGCTTGAAGCACAATTTTTCATGTGATGGAGAGAATGGAAAACTCTCTCTATGGTGAGTAATTTCAATCACAAATAACAAAATTATAACTAAAGTTTTAAAGTCATTTTTGGATTACTGGAAGTATGATTTACATGATAAAATAATGAGCCAGTTCCAATGTTTACTTAAAGTACTCAATAGTCATGGAATTTTAAGTGGATAATGCATGACAAATAAAAAGGCAAAAGTTACTTACTAGAGTTTCAATGTTAAAGAAAAAAAATAACCTTTGCAGTATGTACAGCTTAGTTCCTTATTTATTGTAAATTTAAAATATCTTAAAATTAATAAATATTGATAAAGGGCAAACAAGTTTTTATTCTACTTAAAATAGAGGAAAAATAAGTTGAGCGCTATGCTACATTGAATAAATTATTTTCCTGTAACAAATAAAAGCTACTAAATTTTCCATAGTGCATAATTAGAAAACGAATTTGTAGACACAAAATTTTAGAGTGATTAAGAATTAAAGGGCATGAGGCTTTATTCTCTAGATAAGCTAAGTCATTGTGCTGCAGGTGCATGGATGCTAAAGACGATTCCCTAGTCGCAGAAGAACTTTAATGCTCAGAGCAGTGACAGTAGCCATGAGATCAGTAATTTCCTAAATGGCCCCAATTTCCTCAGCCTGTGTATCCATAGAGTACCATTAAAATTTCCAGGTGTCACCTGCAGGAACAGTAGGTTGAGAAAAAAGACAAGGACGCTAATTTTAGCCAAACTGGAGTTTTTATTGTGGAAAGAGTGAATCTTGTTTCATAAGAAGACACTTTATGTATTGAGATGCTATTTGTTTATAAACCCAGGTGGGAAAAACGAGTCCATCTCCGCTCATGGGATGCAAGAAAGGGGAGGCCTATCAGAACTTGTTTACTGATTATTGCATGGTGGACACTAGTTTATCTTCTCTTGGATTAATATTGACACAGTTTATGATGAGTAATATAAAACATTGTGTTTTATGTGGACCTTCCTGTTATGCTAATGATACCCACTTTTTCATCACTGTTTGTTTCCAAAGAAAACTTATTTCTATATCTGACTTCATAAAATTTTAACAGCAAAAATATAATATGTATAAATATATATGTATATGCTTGTGTGTTAAAATAACATGCATACGTAAATGTGGGCACACTTGGTTCACAAATCAATATGTCAGAGCTGAATTTTAAGTATTCTTTGAGAGGTGTGATCAGTATAGAGAAAGTGCATTACACTAAAAATAGTTACTATTTGTGTTGTTTTTACCAAGCACAAATTAGTGATGATAGTTTACTGAAATTCTTTGTAATCTCCAGGTTAATTATGATATTTCACCAAATACCTTGTAACTAACTCAGGATGATACAAAGTTAATAATAAAGTGTGTAATTTTATTTACAACTATTCTGTGAATATTATTGTCATTATTTAATTGGTGGAGTGATTGAAGTTAAGGAACTTTCTTATTTTCCTCCTCAACCCTAACAAGTAGAAAAGGAAAGCAAGTGTCCTAGACAACAATGCACTTCAATTTCTGTTGTTCCTAACCTAAGCAACTCACCATGCAAGCTGGTTCAATGCTTTCCACTGACTCTAAATCTCAAATTGGCATAACATGCGAGCACCATATAAATAATTTCTCAATTGCGTGTGTGTGTGTGTGTGTGTATGCTAATGCGCGCGTGTGTGTGTATGTATGTGATTGTGTGTGTGTGTGTGTGTGTGTGTGTGTGTGTGTGTGTGTGTGTGTATAAATTCGGGCACATGGAAGCCAGAGTTTAAATTTAGCTACCTCTTTTAAACCTTCTACCTTGTTTTCTGAAACAGGAACTATCACTGTCACGGAACTCACAAATTAGTCTAGACTGGCTGGCTAGTGAGCCCCAGAAATTCACAGTTAGTGCTGGAATTACAAGAGTATGCTTCCTTTTCTGCCTTTTAATATAGATTATGGGCATCAAACTCTGGTTAAATACAAGGACCTTTACTGATTGTGCTATCTCCCCAAGCCAGTATAGATGCACCTTGTTATCTGTCAGCTTGTTTGCCTGTCTCTCTCACCTTCTTGCAACTTGTGCCCAAGACCTTACTACTATTAGGAAAACACTCCATCACGGACTTTTATCCTAGATGTTAAAATCCCAAATTTCATTTCCTGCTTATATTTGGTTTGAAATAATTTTTTTGAGGATACATAGAAAGGGAAAAAAAGTCCATATAAAGTGAAAGTAAAATATTTGGACAAAGTGAAAAAGAAACTGGAATTAGAATTCCTTGGCTTTATTTTCAGTTATTAACCATTTACTTTAAATTGCTAACATCTATGTCTTATGTCCTAGCTATATCTTCCCTGAGAAAAGAAAGCCTTTTTAATAAAGGAAAATCCTTTTGCTTTTGACAATGTTCACAATCTTTGAAAAATAAGCCTGTCTTTGCAAATAGTGGTATAATTCCTTAAGTACTGTCTACTGCGTGCGTTTAAACCTGAAAAGTATTATCAAAGGTTGGCTTTGTAAATACAGGATACTGTATTCTATGGCAGGGACATCATCTGGAAAACTACCAATTTATTAACAAAGATCAATATTTTGATATTTTTGTACAGAATTCAAAGCCTTTTACCATCATCATTAGGAAATATTAATCATAATACCTGAATAACACAGCCATGTGAACATTGAGAGGGGCTTTCTTGTCATTTTTCACCTATAATTATCTGCAAACTACAATAAGCAGAAATCTGCATGACATTATTCAGGTACGTGCTTCTATCCTCAACTCCGATGAGCAAAACAGATTTTTTTATTGTGGCTGTCCTTTCTTTCTGGCAAATTTTATGTTTTATTGTTTTAAGAAATGAGAGAAGAAGAATAAAGGAAACAATTTAAACAAAGAATAAACATAAGAAAAAATGATAAAAAAAACATGAAAGAAAATATGACAGGAATTCCTGTTAAGGCGTGTTGGAGCTGTCATGACTGACAGCGTGGAGAATCCCCACAGCGCAATGCCTCCTCTAGAATGTCTAATAAAGGAGATGGTATTGGTAGCATCCACATTGGAGGGCATTTCCCCATGGCAGTATGCCTAGTTACCGTCCCCTCTTAAAATTTGAGCTGATTTTATTTCTCTCAAAATTTAAGAGGTTTTATTATAGAAAACTCTAATCATACATACTAAGAAAGAAAACAAAACAAATACAATAAATTCACCCCACCCCACAACTGTAGATACAGAACACTGTCAATGTCTTAGAAGCCCAGCTGGCCTCTTAGACCCTACCCTACTATTAGCCTGTAGGAACAGTTTTCCTGTAGGAAAATTATGATGCTATTTGGATATCTAATTCTATCTGATTGTATTAACTACTTAAAAATTTCAAGTTCACAAGTTGGAATTTAATTTTTTTTGTAAGTAAAAATTTAAAAATGTAGTGTAAGCCTTCTAAAAGATAGAAGGATGTTTTTTTATGTTACACAGACAACACATAGCTACTGTTTTATTAGATCAATATTCAAATCAAATTTAAATCTTGGTTATGCAAAGGGACACTGTCTCAGTTACTTTTCTGTAGCTGTGATAATACACACGACCTTGGCAACACACATATAAGAAAAGCTTATTTAGTTCACAGGTCCAGAGGAATAACAGTCTATGATAGTGAGGCTGATGTAGGTGACTAGAGATGCAGGTGAAAGTTCACATCCTAAACTGTAAATAGCAGGCAGAGACAGTAAGCCTGAATGGGCATGTGGCTTTAGAAATCTCAAAGCTGGCCTGTTGGGACATACTTCCTCCAGCAATACCTATGAAACCTACCCAAACAGCTCAACAAACTGGGCACCTTGTTTTCAGGGGCCTAAGAATACGGGGAAAAATCTCATTTAAATAACATACCAATGTTGCGTTTTGTGAGAGTGGCTCTTATGACAACTAATTTGGTAAAATGAGGAAAAAGAAAATACTTGATGCAGGTGATGAGATATCACTTTCAAGTTGAGAAATGGATATGAGATAAGGTCACAATGCTCTCTATAGATTAAAAACATATTTCAAAGATAGAGTCCTTTTTTCGAAAATATATGTTTAATACAAAAAGTAAAGAAACAAAGGTAATGCAAACCTACTCTGTGAGCCAAGAAACAACTGATTCTATAAAAGAGAAATCTGCATTGTATTACCCCTTAGGTATTATAGAGAAGAAGAAAAAGAGGTGACAGAGCAACCAGAGATGAAAGGAGTGGCCTACCATCCAAGGGTTGTGACAAGCAATGACCCCCTGTGTTTCCAGGAAAGTAAATCTTTGCTTGCTTTTTGAGTCCAGCACATTGATACTTGATTGATTAAATAAGACAGAATTAGTTAATGTTGCGCCTGAGCAGTATCATATAAATTAAAGTTTATTGGAGCATCTTTGGCAGGGGTGGGAGAGTAAGAGAGAGAGGAGAAGCATACACAAACAGAAGGGGGAGAAGAGGATAGACACAGAAGGAGTGAGAGAAACAGAGTGAACAGAACAGGAACTAGAGAAAAGCAGGAGAAAAAAGAAAGGGGAAGAGGGGAAAGGACTAAAAGGGCTGGAGGAACCAAAATGTCTAAATTATGTAGTAAAGGGCGTCTGGGAGAGGAGAAGCCAAGGCAAGGCAGGATACACCAGCCATGCCCTGCATCAAGTAGAGACCCCAAAATAGTAACACTTACCTACCAAAATGTAAAAGGATATTATTCTCTTTGTAAGCTAATGCACTTGTGATTTATTATAACAGCCACAAAAAATTTATGTGGATTTTGACATACATTTAGAATAGCTTATTTTTCTACTTTGTACAGTCACAGTTCACCATACTACTAAAGGAAAAGGTCCATTGGATGGTTTTATTCTTTCTTTTCCTGACAAAAGAGATCTTATAGATATTTAAGAGCAAAGATTGTGACTAAACCTTGTTTATATTAATACAGTAATATACTATCAAACAGATCCAATATAGGCAGCTGATTTAGGTAAAATTTCATTGTTTAAATCATAGAAGTACAGAAATAATAAATAATTTATGTGTTTGAGCGTTTTGCCTGCATGTATTCATGCCTACTATATGTGGGCAGTGTCTGCAGAAGTCAAAAGAAGGTGTTGGTTCCCTAGAACTGGAATTATAGTTGGATTCTAGCAAGTGAACCTGACTCCTCTGTAAGAGCAGCAATTGTCTTTCACATTGAATCATCTGTCCTATCCCTAGGATAAATTATTAAATTATCTATTTTGCTTTGTTTTTGTCATTGGCTGTTAATTAAACCTACATTAAATATTTTATAAAACTCTATAAACTGATGGTAAAATTAAATTTTAAAAGATTATTAAGTTAATGAGTGATTAACATATTTTATATTGAAGTTTAGAAAGTTATCCTGTAAGCTATTAAAAGAGAATAAAATGTTCACTCACCAAAAAAAAAATAAAATAAAATAAAATAAAGGTAATTTGGGAAGAAATTTGACAAAGGATAGAATTCTAACTTGGTTATAATCAGATGTGTTTCACAGAAAACACCGAAAGTCACGTGATCCTATTGCCAATGGTCAATGAGGAAGCACTGAAAGAGTTTATCCAAAAATTGTGCTAAGGTAGACCTGAGCATTATTAGTTGACAAGAGTGTTTGCACTGCTGTAGGTATAAGTTGAATGATGTATTATAAAACAGAATGGCATTACATATATATATGTCCGAAATGGAAAGAAAAAACATATATGAAAGACATCAGCACTATTAGACTCATGCATCTTAGAAACTGTGAAAATATTGCTATGATACGTTTTGAAATGCATGTCAAAACACCCTGATACACCACAGAATTCCAGCTGTATCTTTTAGGTCCAAGGTAGGAAGAAAAATGTTTGTTAGTCAGTTTGGGATGCTTTAACAAAAACTTCCAAAGCCTGGGCAATTAAAACCATTTATTTCTCCAAATTCTGGAGGCGGAAAAGCCTCAGGACAACACTCCATTAACTCAATATCTTACAAACCCTGTTTTTGTTAGCAAACAGATGCAAGCTCATTCATTCACAAAGCGGAGAAGCAGAGCTTAAGCTGGAGGCTGGTGCTAACCTCCCTGTTGAGGAGGTTTTAATCCATGGTTTCATCCCTCTACCTTCATGACCTGACTCAAAAAGTCTCTTCTCTAAATGCCATTGCATTTGAGATTGACAAGTGCTCTGAGTTGGGTCATTAAATATTCAATCTATAGCTAATATACATTCTGTTTTAGCAGACTTTTCCTGTCTACCTTTTCATAAATTTGTTGATAAAAGAAAATTTATGCTTACTATATTGAAACATGCATCTTTAAAAGCACATGGCTTATGTATGTGTGAATTGTTTTGTTTGTTTTTAACACTGAATTTTTGTATTTTTTATGAAATAGACAATAAAATATTCCTTTGATCACTGAGTTACTTCTGTGTATTAAGAACACTGTGGTCTAGTTGTTCTGTGATGATATTGAGCACTATTAAACATAAAATACTGAGTGTGGCTCACACATTCAGCCTATAGTTACTGACTCTGTTTTGTGGGCTCTGTGGAGGCTCAGTGTGTCCTGGTTAGCTATACTTCCAGAGGAGAATATTTAGTCACTAAGGTGGGGAAGCAAAAAGTAAAAGAAAGGGTTGTTAGATCCAATATTCATTTCTAAAAGGGTTTCATATCGCAGAGTTTTTCTACTAACTCTCAGCTACCCCAAACTGCCTTGTCTTCCAAAAGTGCTACTGGCCTTAAAGCCTTCAATATATGGACTTTCTGCAAGATACAAAGCCCACATCAAGTAAAAGGAGATCAGAATGCTGAGGTGAGAAACAAGAATCAAAGGGCTGCTTTCTGGAAAAGGTGCACAGAAAACGCCCCTTAAGCTGGCAATTTAGCACATTTCATTATTGTGAAAATACACTCATCCAGTGAGAAACTCAGGAAGGAAGTTCATGAACCCTGAGCAGGAAACCTTTGGATATGCAGGGAAGTAGCGTGGGTAAGAGGCAGGCCTGGCATAAGAGGTGCTGCCAGACAGCAGATGAGTCTAGATGAATGGGAGAAGGCACAATCTGTGAATACTGTGCAAGTTTTAGATAACGCTCTGATCAGCTCTGACAGGATGACGTGAAGAGAGAAGTGACTTGATTTAACTGTACAGGAGACCACGGAGACCACTGTGTTTGTTATTAGACCAGGTCTATACAAACCCTCAAAAAACAAAACGCAATTCAAAACATAAATAATAAACCCATTAAAACAGCAGTGGGCTATCTCCATCACTATCATCCCTGTATTCATTGGTTAATTCATTCATGCATGCATGCATGCATTCATTCATTCATGTATTCAGAAAGGATTGTTATAGGCCTGAAGGTCATTACTCAAGCGTGCCTTCTGGCAAGCAAACACCAAGGGTTTCCTTGTGATTACCACACTAGCTCTGGAATTCCATGGGTGTTAGTAGTCTTATATTTTTTCCATAGATTCTAGAGATAAAACTCAGATAGTAATGACTGCAGTGAAAACACTTCCTGGATTAAGATACTCCCCTAAGCCTCAAAAGTTGTTTTGCAGTTCTAAGGATGTACATAACTGGTAGCTCATATTCCTAGAATATAAGGGTTCTTCAGTATGTTCTCTACTACCACATAACCAACCAAACAAACCAACCAACAAAACCCAAACATTTTTATTCTATCTTTCTCAGCTGTTCTTTGTGCTTAGCTTTACTTCATGGACTATGTAGTTCATATTTAATACATTGATAATTCATATTACATAAAGAGAATGCAATATAGGTATGACTTAACTCATTATTTTTGTTTAAAAATAAAAAGAGCCTCCATAATTTTTACAATAGAAAGAAATGTTATAACTTATGAATGTATATTATACCTTACTAACAATATTTAATTTTTCTCCAATTTTTTATTTTAAAGAATTCACTACTTATACAGTAAAATAAAAAGGGAAAAAGTAGTAAGCTTATCATCAATACACACATACACACACATTCATTGCTATCTTGGTGTTACACTTTTTCTTGACTAGATACTATGTGTAATCAGGGAAGTAAGCACATGATACATTAGAGTCATTCTCATTTCATGACGACAAACTTTCATTTCAGTCAGAGAAAACAATAGTAAAAGCTGTCAAGCACTTGCTGCATTTTGTGTAGAAATTGAACTTGTTTGAAGTTTCCTGCTTTTTTTATATGTGTTGTAGAATTTCTTTGTAGTAAATAAACTTTTCTCTGAAAACAAATCCCCAGGCAAAACTACAACCCAGTGCTCACTTGGGAGGAAGAATTCTTTTCCTGAGGGAAAAACTGCTGAATTTTCAATGTGCTTGATTGGACTATTTTCAGATCACACATTGACAAGGATTTTGCCTGGAAGAAGGGATGGTCAATCCTTTTTAAAATTCATAGGTATTTTTCTCCTTAGCTAGATGAAAAGCCCAGCATTGAACATTCCATGTAGGCTCAACTCCCACTCCCCAAATTTTAAGGATTTCTGTCTCCTTATCATGAAACTTGAACAACATTGACAACTATTTCTCTATTTACCAGAATCTGTTACTATGGGACATGCCTTGTCATTTAATTTCAGTTTTGCAGAGAGTGTTCTTTTCTGGCATGTGAAACGTGTGAATCTATACAGTAGGATGTTTAAATTGCAGCCCTTTTAAGAGATTTGTATAACTTTTCTAGAGTCTTATATAGTACTGCAGAACACCAAACAGTATTGCATGTAAAAATAATAAACTCTGAATATCAATAGCAAAATTAAATAGAGTATAGGTATCATGAAAAGGAAAACTAGGACGCTTAGGTAACTTTGGGGTGATGAGTTTTAAGTGAGCAGCCAATTGGGACACCTAAAATGCCTTGTCATATGCATGTTTTCTCTAATTGAAATGACATGGCTCTGATTATCTTGGGACTACCTTAGAATGGTAAAACTGGAGATTCAGAATTTAAAATGATAAACAAAGATATACAGAAAGAGTTATATTTAATATTGTAAGCATAAAGAAAATATTTTTTACAAGCCTAGAGTTAGTCCAATAAATATGATATATATATACATATATATATAAATCAAGCACTTAATCATCTTTGTATTTTGTGTGTAACTATAAAATTACAAATCACCTTTTCATCCATCTGAAAAATACATTCATGTGTCTCCTTTTGAGTTTTATGTTTATAAATTAGGATAAGTTTGGATGTACACTTTTGCATGTATAACTTTATGCATTAGAAGATCATAAAGTAAGCAGTCTAATAGAATGGAATGAAATAGACTAGTCTAGAAAGCATAGACTACACACACTTTGAATTCTTGCCATGGTCTACACTATATCACCATTATGTTTTCCTTCCATGAAGCATGAAGAAAGAGAAAGCATGAAAAGTGTTTTCCCTTCTGGAAAGCTCTGTCAAAATCTGATCATTGTTTCCCTTTTAGTTAAAATGTATCCCATAGAAAAGAAATGCAGGGAACACAGTGTTAACTCAGTACAAGCAATGCACTAGTCTTTAAAATATTGTCAAAAATTTGAAGGATTGGGAGGGAACGAGGGAGTTTGCTACAGCTGGGATACAAAGTGAATAAACTGTAATTAATATAAAAAATTAAAATTTAACTAAAAAATTGTTATTTGTCCACTTGGACTTATAGATTGCTACACTGCATAAAAAATTAAAGAAAATGAATTATTATTAGGAAGCATATACAAATGTTTGCACAGACAACTCACAAAACAATACATCACATATTGATATGCACAGAGAAATATTTTTGTCTTATAAGTTCTAACAGCAATCTCTGAACTCATTATCAAAATCATTGAATCTAATTTGACACATGTTAGCTCTATGTGTGTGACTAGCTACAGAAAAAATATATTAGGACAGAACTGAGTTATGTTTTTTTTTAATTAAATTTTTATTTTTTATATTAATTAGTGTTATTCACTTTGTATCCCAACCCCTCCCTCCTTCCTTCCCAGTCCACCCCTTTTTCCCCCCCCTCTTCTCCTCCCATTTCCTTCTCCAAGTCCACTGATAGGAGAAGTCCTCCTCCCCTTCCATCTGAGGCTACCTTATTAGGTTTCATCAAGAATGGCTGCATTGTTCTCCTCTGTGGCCTGGCAAGGCTGCTACCACCTTGGTGGGGGGGGAGGGTTGGTCAAAGAGTCCACCACTGAGTTCATGAGACAGTTCCTGTTCTCCATTTGGATACTGAGCTGCCATGGGCTACATCTGAGCAGAGCTAAGTTATATTCATGAAAGATCCTTGGTTGGAATATCAATCCCAGAATAGACTCCTGTGACCAGATATTTTGATTCTGTTGCTGTCCTTGTGGAGCTCCTGTCTTCTCCAGGTTTTTCCTATCTCCCCCTTCTATCATAGGATTCCTTGAACTCTGCACAAAGTTTGGTTAGGAGTCTTAGCATCTGCTTTGATACATTGCTGGGTAGTTTTTCAGAGGCCCTCTGTGGTAGGCTCCTGTCCTTTTTCCTATTTTCTCCTTCTTCCAATGTCCATCCTGTTTGCCTTTCTGAGTGACGATTGATCATCTTACCTAGGGACCTCCTTCTTGCTTAGCTTCTTTGGGTGGACAGATTTTAGTTTATCCTATCTTATAGGTCTAGTACCTGCTTATAAGTGAATAAATACCATGTGTGTCTTACTGCTTCTGGGATAACTCACTCAGGACTATCTTTTCTAGATCCCACCACTTGCCTCCAAATTTCATGATTTCCTTATTTTTAATTGCTGAGTAGTATTCGATTATATAAATGTGCCACATTTCTTTATCCATTCCTCCACTGAGGGACATCTGGGATGTTTCCAGGTTCTGGATACTATGAATAAAGCTGCTTGAAAAAAAACTCCAAGTCTCTGAAAAAAGAAATTGAAGAATATCAGAAGATGGAAAGATCTCCAGTTCTCATGGATCAGTAGGATTAACATGGTGAAATGGCCATCCTGCCAAAAGCAATCTACATATTCAATGCAATTCCCATCAAAATATCAACTCAATTCTTTATAGACCTTGAAAGAACAATTCTCAAATTCATATGGAAAAACAAAAAACCTGGAATTTCCAAAACAATCCTGTTCAACAACAGATCATCTGGTATCACCATCCCTGACCTCAAGCTGTTCTACAGAGCAGTAGTAATAAAAACTCCATGGTATTGGCATAGAAACAGAATGGTGAATCATTTGAACTGAATAGAAGACCAAGAGGTATGTTTTCCTAAGAGGTTTTTGAGAATGCCTAACGTCAACACCCCCTGCCTCTGTGGACTCCCAAGTCAAAGTTTCATCATTTTGAACCCTGTTACTCAGAATATAGGAAGTTATCCTCTAAAACTTCCTTACTCACACTCCCAGCTTCTTATTCTTGGGTAATGTCTTAAAACTTTAGTTTTTGCCACATGATTCCTTAAGGTAAAGGGGTGTCATGGAGACAGTAAGATTTTCAGTATAAGTCCTGGTCTTCATGTTCTAGATGATAGAATCACAAGCCATTGTAACCAGATTTGCTTATATGCTTTCTCTTAACCTAAATCCCTCAGTTTTTACCTCTATCTACTTGGTTTTCCTAAAAATTTCACTTTTTTATTTATTTTATTCATAGTGAGTAGTGGGCATGTCTTATTCTTTATTCCCAAATGCATGTGGACTTTATATATAATAAACTACACAGAGTAAGCACAATTATGAAACCATCAAGAAGGTCATATTTAAAAGTTACAATCAAAATATTTAGCTCATTTGTATTTTACAACCTTGAAGAAAATACGGTCTATCCTATCTAGGTGAATCTAAACTTTTGTACCTAAATCATTCATTGTCATATCTTATATTTATCAAATTAAAAATATCTTTATAGACCTTAAAATATTTTCTTTAATCCTAAACAACTTAAGACTAATTGTGAAACTATAAACTATATAGTTTTCAACCCCATCTGTGTTGGGAAGGAAGAAATTGAGATGGCTCCAATGTTAAAATGCTAGGCTCACAATTAAAATTTTCAGTTTCTCTTATATATGCATTCTACAGTGAGGCAATATGTGCTTTTGAGATTGGCTTATACAATTTTATTTTTCTTTATAGCTGAGCAACTTCTGTTGTGCATACCTACCAGATTTTGTTGTTGTTGTTGTATTTTATAGACACCAAGGATGGTTACATAACTTCGCTATTGTGACTATATACGGAAATAAACACTTACTTGAAGGAATCATTTTTGGCTCAGAATGCTTTAGGTAATTGCCCAAGAAATAATATAGATGGGCCTTATGGCATATCTGGTTATGGGTTTTGAGAAACCTTAATAAAAATTTCTTTTTTTTATATATATTTTTTATCAGTTACATTTTATTAATTCTGTATCCCAGCCGTGCCCCGAACCCTCGTTCCCTCCCAGTC
>REGO01000441.1:584597-595316 GCA_010120015.1 Rhombomys opimus | reverse complement strand
TCTGTATCCCAGCCGTGTCCCGAACCCTCATTCCCTCCCAGTCCCTCCCTCCCTCCCTCATCACCACTGCGCCCCTTTCCAAGTCCACTGATAGGGGGGGACCTCCCCCCATTCATCTGATCCTGTTTTATCAGGTATCTTCATTGAGTTCCTGTTAGAAATAGTCCTTGTTCCCCTCACTCTTCTACATTCCTGACAGCAATGTATAAGTATTAATGTTTTGTCAACACCTTTCCAGAATTTGTTGTGTACTCTTTTACTGATTTCTTCATATTTTTATATATTCATAATATTCATACATGAATACTAAGTTGCATTGTTTTCACTTTTCCTCAGCCCCTCGAGCTCATTCCAAGTCTCTTCATTATCTTTCGAGTTTGTGACATCGTCTTCTATCAGTACCATTGTCACATAAACACACACATGCACATATACACACACATATCTGACTGACCACATGTGTTTAATGGATCACCAAGCAGGGGCTCATCTCTGGGGAGAACAGATTATCCTCAAAGTAGGCATTTGCTGCCTACAGTCTGATGTAATTTTGAATGTGTTTTACTGACTAGTATGGCTAAGCATTTTTTCATACATTTACTAACCATTTATATTTTATATTTTCCAAAGTATATGCTCATTTCATTATTCCATTTTATGATGTATTATTTACTTATCAGATGAAAATATTTTTAAAAGTAGTTCAAGATATAGACACAGGAAAGGAGATTCTAAATAGGACCCAGTCACCAAGAAAATATGATAAACAGTCCAAAAAATGAAACCTTAATAAATTTAAAGCTTTCGTAGGGTAAAGAAGCCAGCCAATTGAATGAAATATGGCCTACAGAGTTGGAAAGAGTCTTTGCTTCCTGGACATCTGAAAAAAAAGTCTAATTTCTAGAATACACAATGATCTCAAATGAGCAGCAATGAAACAGCCAACCAGAATAACATAAATGTTCTTTTGCTGTCTAGGGAACCCTGATCCACTCAGGTGGAGATTGCATTACTGACTAATACCATGTATGTGAAATAAGTAAATAAGCTTTAAAACCACCTAAGGACAGTGTCCATGTGTCAGGTGGCAAACATATCCAGAAAGCTCATCTCACTTGATTTGAAATGTGCAAATACTTCACTCTGCACACATGCAAGTGAATAGGGAGTTGACTCTCAGTAGTGTGCTATGTATAGCACATACACGTCTCCTTGAAAAGACAGACTTGATCTTACTTTTATTTATTTATTTATTTATTTATTTATTTATTTATTATTTTTATTTTTATTAATTACAGTTTATTCACTTTGTAGCCCCCCCGTACCTTATTCCCTCCTCCCTTCCCAATCCCACCGTCCCTTTACCCACCCATGTCTCTCTCCCAGTCCACTGGTAAGGGAAGTCTTCCTCTTCCTTCTGATTCTATACCATCAGGTCTCAACAGCAGTGGCTGCATTGTCTTCCTCTGTGGCCTGGTAAGGCTGCTCCCGCCTCAGGATGAGGTGATCAAAGAACAGGCCAATCAGTTCATGTCAGAGACAGTCTCTGTCCTAATTACTATAGAGGCCACTTGGATACTCAACTACCACAGGCTACCTCTGTGCATGGGGTTCCAGACCTAATTACTATAGAGGCCACTTGGATACTCAACTACCACAGGCTACCTCTGTGCATGGGGTTCCAGACCATCTCCATGAGTGGTCCTTGGCTGGAGTATCAGTTTCAGAAAAGACCCCTGTGCCCAGACCTTTTGGATTTGTTGCTGTCTTTGTAGAACTCCTGTCTTCTCCATGTCTTACTATCTCCCCCTTCTTTCATAAGATACCCTGTACTATGCCCAAAGTTTGGCTATGAGTCTCAGCATCTGACTCCATACCCTGCAGTGGTAGCCTCCTATCCTATTCCCTGTTTTCTACCTCCTCCAATGTCCATCCTCTTTGCCTTTCTGAATGGGCATTGAGCATCTGAGATATAGTCCTCCTTCCTGATTAGCTTCCTTAGTTGTACAGATTTTAATATGTTTATCCTATATTATATGCCTAGTATCCACTTATGAGTGAGTATATAGCCTGTGTGTCTTTCTGCTTCTGGGCTACCTCACTCAGGACTATCTTTTCTAGATCCCACCATTTCCCTCCAAATTTCATGATTTCCTTGTTTTTTTATTCATGAGTAATATTCCATTGTATAGATGTACCACAATTTCTGTATCCATTCCTCAACTGAGGGGGATCTGGGGGGGGGGTTGTTTCCAGCTTCTGGCTATTACAAATAAAGCTGCTACAAACATGGTTGAGCAGATGTCCTTGTTGTATACTTGAGCATCTTTTGGATATATACCTATAGTGGTATTGCTGGATCTTGAGGATGCACTATTTCTAATTGTCTGAGAAAGGGCCAGATTGATTTCCAAAGTGGTTGTAAAAGTTTACATTCCCACCAGCAGTGGAGGAGGGTTCCCCTTTCTCCACATCTTATCCAGGATGTGTTGTCACTTGAGTTATTCATCTTAGCCATTCTGATGGGTGTAAGATGAAATCTCAGGGTCGTTTTGATTTGCATTTCAGAGATGAATAAGGACTTTGAACATTTCTTTAAGTGTTTCTCTGCTATTCGATATTCGTCTTTCGATAATTCTCTGTTGAGTTCTGTACCCCATTTTTAAATGGATTACTTGATTTATTGCTTTTTAACTTCTTGAGTTCTTTATATATTCTGGATATCAGCCCTTTGTCAGATATAGGGTTGGTGAAGATCCTTTCCCAATCTGCAGGCAGTCGTTTTGTTCTGACAACAGTCCTTTGCTTTTCAGTTTCTTGAGGTCCCATTTATTTATTGGTGCTCTTAGAGCCTGTGCTGTTGGTGTTCTGTTCAGGAAGTTGTATCCTATGCCAATTAGTTCAAGGCTCTTCCCTGCTTTTTCTTCTAACCAATTTAATGTGTCTGGTTTTATGTTGAGGTCTTTGATCCAATTGGACTTCAGTTTTGTGCAGGGTGATAAGTATGGATCTATTTTCATTTTTCTACATGTAGACATCCAGTTAGAACAGCACCATTTGTTGAAGATGCTATCTTTTTTCCATTGTATGGTTTTGGCATCTTTGTAAAAAATCAGGTGTCCATAAGTGTGTGGGTTTATTTCTGCATCTTCTATTCAGTTCAATTAATCCACCAGTTCGTTTCTATGCCAGTACCTTGTGTTTTTGTTTGTTTGTTTTTTCAGAAACAACTTGTACATCTGAAATACTGAGACATCACATTTTGAGGTAGGATGCTTCAAACTCCATGGTCTATAATCCATTGTACAATAGTTGACTATGTGGAATGAACTAGTATTATCTAGCTTAAATCAAATAATAATTACAGTTTTATACATAAATGTTAAAATATGGTTTGTTTCAAAATAATTATAACAGTTAAGAATTTAATAATTATTTGTTATCAATACCTAATGTTTCAAGAATTATCAGTTCATTTTTCTGTACTTTATTTTAAACAAATGAATGTCAATTTAGAAATTTTATCAGATATATATATAGCACACATATTTTTCAAACCTGTAGGCTATATTTTATTAAAGTTACTGATTCGTTTATCCTACAGAATCCTTAAACTTATTAAGATATTATTTTTGACTGTTTATCATATTTTCTGGTTGACTGGGGTCCTACAAAACACGCTAAATATTATAATTGCCTACAAATATTTAAACTTTTAACAAAACAATGAGTTTTTAAAAAATAATCTTTAAAATGACAGTTTAAGAGGTTTATTAAATATAAAATAATGGCCTAATAATATGATATAATAAATTACCATGCATATTTTAGCTAGTCAGTGATGAATTTGAAGAGTTTTCTCATCATATAGAGACTTAAGTGATAATTACACATATTCATTTTTTAGACTCAATCTCAATACAGAATGAAGGTCAGTTATTGGAAAACACATTGATTGCATAGTAAGAACATCCAATTAGGACACAAGAAAGAGAGATTAATTCAACCACATATTTTTGACTGTATCAGAAAAAACAGAATATCAATTCATAGTTTGAAAAATTATAAATCATAAGGGATTTTCCAGGAGTACAACCATATTCTTTATAGGAAATAATTTTGATAAGGCTATTGCTATGTGGAAACACAGTTCATATCCACATATAGTATTTATATGTGAGTAGATAGAAAAACTAGGAAAAGTAAAGCAAAGACAAAGAAATTATAATTGGTTTCTAGGGGACATTGAATTTAACTTGCAAGGTGGTTGAACATTTTCACCTAAGTAATACTGAGTTAGAGAAAGCTATTAGAAAAAATATTGTGAAATATGAAGCACTTTGGTTTACGTTATCATACTTACTGTAGAAGTTGTGGGAAAATGGAGGCTAGGAAGCAGTGATTGACCAAAGAAAAGGGGAATGAACTAAGACCTCCTCAAGAGTGTGAAAGCATAGGCGAGCTCTCTGGTAAACAAATAGATATTTAGGAGTTTACAGCCTCTATGTAGCTCCAATCTTCTGCTCCACTTCCTCTTAGGTTTCTGCTCTGTGCCCCTGCACAATTTTTTTAGTGATGGAATTATAAGGTAAAATAATAATAATGAAAAAAAAACTCTTTATTCTCCAAATTGCTTTTGCTCAACCTGTTTGATTACAGCTCTTTTAAAATTGGTAGAGCAATTAGCAAATGAAATTTTCTTTGGGGGGGGGTGTGTGTGAAGTCTTTCCTGATTCTTCAGACTTTCCTGGAATCTATCCAAACCCCATTAAAGCAATTTTTCAGAATCTGGCCTCTAAGCCTTTGGAAGCATGCACACTGTGGCCAGGCTAGCATGTAGATAGGTGGGGTTTATACACACTGAGATACTGCACTTGAACCAGTCAAAATTCTAGCTTTCAGACTGGGGTTACCTCAAAAGAAAAGCAGTTGCT
The DNA here is from genome assembly GCA_010120015.1 of Rhombomys opimus. Taxonomy (NCBI): domain Eukaryota; kingdom Metazoa; phylum Chordata; class Mammalia; order Rodentia; family Muridae; genus Rhombomys; species Rhombomys opimus. The sequence continues at coordinate 590,382 of REGO01000441.1, read as the reverse complement.
AGAAATGAGAACACAGAGTAGCAACAACTACAGAGCCTGAATTTTGTGCTGCCTTGAGATTTCCTCAAACAATTTAGCCCCTTTTGATTTCAGTGTCACTCAAGTTCATAATATATGAGCAACGTCTAGCCAGGCTTTTGCCTGTATATGTAGCATCAATACACTCTGGCCCAGTTCTAAATAGAGTGTACAATGCTCTGATACATTATGAGCTTTTATTGCTTTCAATACTTCCTCTGTCATTCTGGTCTACCTAACTCCTGACACTCCATTCTTTTTTTTTAAATTTTTTATTAATTACACTTTGTTCATTTTGTATCCCCCCATAAGCTCCTCCCTCTTCCCCTCCCGATCCCACCCTCCCTCTCCTTTCTGCATGCATGCCACTCCCCAAGTCCATTGATAGGGGAGGTTCTCCTCTCCTTTCTGATCTTAGTCCATCAGTTCACATCAAAAGTGGCTGCATTGTCCTCTACTGTGGCCTGGTAAGGCTGCTCCCCCCTCAGGGGGAGGTGATCAAAGAACAGGCCAATCAGATTATGTCAGAGGCAGTCCCTCTTCCCATTACTATGTAACCCACTTGGACACTGAACTGCCATGGGCTACATCTGTGCAGGGGTTCTAGGTTATCTCCATGAATAGTCCTTGGTTGGAGTATGAGTCTCTGGAAAGTTCCCTGTGTTCAAATTTTCTTGTTCTGTTGCTCTCCTTGTGGAGACCCTGTCCTCTCCAGCTCTTACTATTTCCCACTTCTTACATAAAATTCCATTCACTCTGCCCAACAGTTGCCCATCAGGCTCAACATCTGCTTTGATAGTCTGTAGGGCAGAGGCTTTCAGAGGCCCTCTGTGGTAGGTTCCTAGTTTGTTTCCTGTTCTCTTCTTCTGGCTTTCAGAAGCCCTCTGTAGAAGGTTCCTAGGTTGTTTCCTGTTTTCTTCTTCTTCTGATGTCCATCCTCTTTGCCTTTCAGGATGGGGATTGACCGTTTTAGTTAGGGTCCTCTCTCTTGCTTAGTTTCTTTAGATGCACAGATTTTAGTGGATTTGTCAGAATGGCCAAGATCAAAAACTCAAGTGACAACAGATGCTGGAGAGGTTGTGGAGAAAGGGGAACCCTTCTCCACTGCTGGTGGGAATGTCAACTTGTACAACCACTCTGGAAATCAATCAGACAACTAGGAATAGCGCTTCCCCAAGATCCAGCCATACCACTCCTGGGCATATATCCAAAAGAGGCTCAAGTACACAAAAAGGACATTTGCTCAACCATGTTTGTAGCAGCTTTATTTGTAAGAGCCAGAAGCTGGAAACAAACCATATGCCCCTCAACTGAAGAATGGATGCAGAAATTGTGGTACATCTATACAATGGAATATTACTCAGCAATGAAAAATGAGGAAATCATGAAATTTGCAGGTAAATGGTGGGACCTGGAAAGGATCATCCTGAGTGAGTTGTCCCAGAAGCAAAAAGACACACACGGTATATACTCACTCATATAGACATACAACATAGGACAAACCCAGTGACACTCCATTCTTACACACCGAAGACTACCATTCTGTTTTTGTTTGTTTGTTTGTTTGTTTGTTTCACTCTGGGCTGGCATTCTCTTCATCCAAAATCCCACCATAGTTGGCCATTTAAGCTTTTCTTATACTATTCTTGACTTTTCTATCACAAACATAAAATTTCTTGGCTTTCTTGCTTCAGAACAACTCCAAAGAGCTAAGAACCACACAGTCAATTTTGTGTAGTAACATGCACACACATGGTTCCAAATTTCTGTGTTAGTACCTTTTCACGAATGTGATAAAATACTTCACCAAAGCAGCTGAGGAAGGGAAGGTGTGTTTTGAGTACATTGTTTAATTGCCAAGATGAAATGGCAACAAGAGTGCCAGAGTCTGTCCTTGCACCCACTGTCTGGACACAGTGCCGTGAATGTTGATGATTATCTTGTGTTGTTGATTTTACTCAGTTCCAGACACTGGCCTGTGCAATGGACTACCTCATTAGAATGGATTTTCACATTTTCTATCTAGAAGCTACCACAGAGATGCTCAGTAGTTTGTGCTGTGATTAATTCTTGATATTTTCAGGATAAAAATAAATATCAGCTATCACAAACATATATGAAAAAGTTGAAAAGATTAACATTATTTTTCTAATAAATATTTTTGTAAATTCAAGTAGCATACCTGTCTCTACATTAAGATATGCAGAGTCTACATTAAGATTTGGGGATTTTAAGACAACATTTCTGAATCAGAAATATCTCCACAGTGAAAATATGGCATGTGTAAGTCTCTTTAATCTTTTATTTCAATAATGATGTCAGTTTTTCAAAGCTGCCTTTAAAAAACCCACTTAGGCCTATAAGGACTGCTTTCTGTCAAGTAGACAATTTAAAAGTTCCAATCATTTGAACTTTGAATTTCCATCATCAAAACATTAAAAGTACTTTAAACAATATAGATTTATGTAATTTATAATTTATGTGCTTCTTTATGTAGTCCTAATGATATATTTTAATCACTAGAGTCCTTGCGCAAAATGTAACCTTAGATATTTGTCCTAATTTTGATAAAATGCTTTGTTGAGAGATACTTATTTCTAGTTTTTGAAAGATGTCTTTAACCGTTCTTCTAATTTATTCATAATGCAGGGAGCAATTAGAAATCCATGAAGGTAAAACGTGATTGTGTTCTTTTGAATACTTTCTCCTCATGCCTCTTTCCAAATATGTGACTTTTCCATAGTAATCTTTTACGTTTTTAACCCAGGTTACTATTTTAAATATTAAATACTATTAGAAAAAATTCTATTGTTTGAGTAGATTATTGAAGATATTAACATTTTATTTTTCCATATGAAAATTCCTTCAAGATTCCAAGGTAGTTATTGTTTATTATATTCATTGTCTAAAACACCATGGAGTTACCAGTCATTATTTGTAATTACATTATATCCTGTGAATTCACTGAAATCTATGCAGAAATATTTCTCGATAGAATTAGGTTAAATTAATAGCAGTGAGAAAACAGAAATTTAAAGCATAGCAATACCCATTACTGTTAATGTCTGAGTTTCAGTGTGGGAGATTTACGCTAAGGCAAGAAGATAGAATCAGAGAGAGAGAGAGAGAAAGAGGGAGAGAGGTGATTCTTTTTGTTTACATTTATTTAATGTGTGTGTGTGTGTGTGTGTGTGTGTGTGTGTGTGTGTGAACTGTGCCACATCAGTGGAGATCATAGAACATCAGTGGATGTCAGAGAACAACCTGTGAAGGTGGGTTCTCACCTTCTCTTACGTCGTTTCTGGAAATCAAACTCAGGTCTCTGAGCTTGTTGGCAACAAGAGCCAGAAATAATAAGCACATTTTTTTTTTCAAATATTCGGATGAAAAACATTTTAGATTTCTGAAAATTCTGAGCTTTAAGTCCTTGATTTTGGAGCTTTTATAAGGAATGGAGCAAAGTTGTTGAATTAGGAAGGAAGCAATCCACTAGAATATTGAACACCAAATCAACCAGGTCTTTTGCATACAGGTTAGTAAAACATTCATATTTTATTCTATTTATATTTGGAGAAGGTTTATGATGCACTTGCCTCCAAATCTCAAGGATTTTTTGTAATTTATAAAAAGTAAATAAATATTTTATTTTTTTATCAGTTACATTTTATTAACTCTGTATCCCAGTCGTGTCCTGAAACCTCATTCCCTCCCAGTCCCTCCCTCCCTCCCTCATCACCACTATGCCCCTTCCTAAGTCCACTGATAGGGGGGGACCTCCCCCCCATTCATCTGATCCTGTTTTATCAGGTATCTTCATTGTGTTCCTGTTAGAAAAAGTCCTTGTTCCCCTCACTTTGGGAAACCAATTGGTTACTGAGCTACCACAGGCTACATCTGAGCAGAGGTTCTAGGTTATATCCATACATGGTCCTTGGTTGAATGTCAGTCTCAGAAAAGACCCTGTGCCCAGATATGTTTGGTCCTTGTGGAGCTCCTATCCTTTCCCCATCAGACTAACTCCCCTTCTTTCTTATGATTCCCTGTACTCTGCCAAAGGTTTGGTCATGAGTCTTTGCTTTGAAAACACTGCTACTTAGAGTCTTTCAGATGCGCTCAGTAGACTCCTGTCATATGTTCAATGCACATCCCATCTGTCTTTCTAAACGAGGATTGATCATCTTACCCCATGTCCGCCCACTTGTGGACATGGGGTAAGATGATCAAATCTCAAGTTTTAATGTAGGAACATTTCACGTGTGAAGAATGCTTAACATAAGGATAGCCACAGCCAGCAAGATGGCTTAGCAAGAAAACATTCTTCTTGACACCACAGCAGGCAATTTGATTTGGGTGCCTATGACCAACACTGCATTGAAAAACAAAACAACTCCCAAATGTCTTCTGACCTCCATACCCCCACCATGGCACACATGTGTCTACATGCACACATACATATACATGAATATATAAATATATGCAACTAAAAGCACAGACACACGCAACCCAAAATCTTTACCATGACACTGAAGCATACTTGCAGTATGCCAGTTGACTGTAACTTCTATAATAAAAAAGTATTGAAGATGGCTACTAGCACACACAGTTTCTGAGCGGTGGAATACCAGAACTTCTGAGTTGGTGAATGGAAGGACCTCTAACCCAGGAAGACAACGGTGGAGATTTCTAGACCGACGGGGAACATCACAGGAGGTGAAAACTTTGGTCTTGGGTCACCCGGGGACTTGTTTGGGGAAGGAGAGAAACGATCCTTTGATCTCACGGCACTCCCCACCCCCAGACCTCCCTCCACCTCGGCACAGCGGCACAGCTGGCTGGTCTTTCTCAGAGCAGACCTAACTGCGTGGGGTATACAGCCGCTGGGGCAAAGCTCCAAACCCTTTAGCGGCAGGCAAAGATCAGCAGTACGTGTCCCTGAGTCCCAGATCCGCACAGCGGCTGCACCATCCCCCCAGGGCCCAAGTCTGCTGGACGCCATACTAGCTCCGCAGAATCGCCATCAGTGACGGTACAGCCCGCCCAATCCCACAGTGACAGAGAATACGCTATATATTCACCAAAACCAGGCAGAAACGTCATACAACCTAGACACACCAGGCACTGGGCCTCCCAAGCTTGGAGAGCACAGTGAAGAGACCCCAGGACTTCCCAGAAAGCATCGGGACTAGCGACCCAGTCACCAGTTACAGTGGGACTTGGCAGCAGGGCAGCACTGAACTGGCGGGGCACAACAGCCCTACAGTTTAAGACTAACCAGGGCCAAACCAGAGAACAGAGAGCCTGGTTAGGCTGATCCCTACTGACGTGACCACCCTGACATCTCCAGCTGCAGCAAGACCTCAGAACCTGGCAGTGACAGCAGCACAGAACTGGCGGGGCACATCTAAGAAGCAGGGCCAAACCAGAGAGCAGAGAGGCCAAATTCCATGATCTCTGCTAAGTGACCTGCATGTAAGTGAGTGCACCCTTGAGAATCTGCAGATCCCCAGATCCTGGGTTTTCTAAAACAAAAGCCAGGCATCGAAATCCCTCCCACCCACATACCCACTTTGGGAAACAGAGGGGCACTAGGGACATTTAAGTTCCTGCTCTGTGGGGCTAATTGAGGAGTTAAGGCTGTTAATGCCAGAAATTGCACTGCGATCATCACTAGCGCCTGTGACATATACAGTGCAGAGCCCCTCCCACATATTCAAGGGCTCAACATTAGCCATCACTCTGTCCCTTGAGACACACGTCCACACACACT
>REGO01000441.1:568639-579738 GCA_010120015.1 Rhombomys opimus | reverse complement strand
TGATAAACATAATGAAATCTATACACCTAAAAAAGATAATCAAGAGAGCGGACATGGGGTAAGAGGATCAATCCTCGTTTAGAAAGACAGATGGGATGTGCATTGAACATATGACAGGAGTCTACTGAGTGCATCTGAAAGACTCTAACTAGCAGTGTTTTCAAAACAAAGACTCATGACCAAACCTTTGGCAGAGTACAGGGATTCATAAGAAAGAAGGGGAGTTAGTCTGATGGGGAAAGGATAGGAGCTCCACAATGACCAAATGTATCTGGGCACAGGGTCTTTTCTGAGACTGACATTCAACCAAGGACCATGTATGGATATAACCTAGAACCTCTGCTCAGATGTAGCCTGGAATACAGAGTTAATAAAATGTAACTGATAAAAATTAAAAAAAAATAAAATAAATAAAAACAAACAAACAAAAAATTATTATATAATAAAATTTTAAAATTGAAGTTTTACTGTGAAAGTTCTTCATATGAGAATTGAGTACGGTCTTCATTTGGTTTTCTTAATCATAATATTATGGTAAATTAATCTCTTAGCGGAAAAAGCAGAGGAGAGCCTTGAACTTATTGGCACAGGATACAACTTCCTGGACAGTACATCCAAGGGATCAGGCTCTAAGATCAACAATCAATAAATGGGTCTTCATGAAACTGCAAAGGTTCTGTAAAGCAAAAGACACAGTCAATAGAACAAAAAGACAGCATACAGAGTGGTAAAAGGTCTTCACAAACCCTATATGTGAGAGAGGGGTTATATCCAGAATACACACACACACATACACACACACACACACACACACACACACACACACATATATATATATATATATATAAAACTTTATATATATATAAAACTCAAGAAGTTAAAGACCAAGAAACCAAATAATCCAATTGAAAAAATGAGGTACAGAGTTCAAATTCTCAATAGAGGAATATTGAAGACAAAGATACACTTGAAGAAATTCTCAACATCGTTAATCATCAGGGAAATGCAAATCAAAATGACTCTGAGATTCCATCTCACACACATCAGAATGACTAAGATCAAACACCCAAGAGACAACATAGGCTGGAGATTATGAGGAGAAAGGAGAACCCTCCTCAATTGCTGGTGAGAATGTAACATTGTACAGCCACTTTACAAATCCATCTGCTGCTTTCTCAAAAACCTGGAAATAGTAACTCCTCCAGACCCAGCTTTAACAATCCTGAGCATATATCCAAAAGATGCTCAACCATACAGCAAGGACAATTGCTCAGCTATGTTCATAGCATCTTTATTCATAATGCCCAGAATTTGGAAACAACCTAGATGTCCCTCAAAGGAGGAATGAATACAGTTATACAATGGAATACTACTCAGGTATTAAAATTCCAGGAAATCATGAAATTTGTAGAAAAATGGATGGAACTAGAAAAGACCATCCTGAGTTGGGTATCCCAGAAGCCGAAAGACACACGTGGTATGTAATCACTTATAAGTGGATATTAGCCATATAATATAGGTTAAACATACTGAAATCTATAGCCCTAAAGAAGCTAAACAACAGGGAGGACCCTAGGGAAGATGCTTAATTCTCATTCAGAAAGGGAAACATAATAGGCACTGGTGGAAGAGAGGGAACAGGATGGGAGCCTATCACAGATGTCTTCTAAAAGACTCCACCCAGCAGTGCATAGATGCAGATGCAGAGACTCAGTGCCAAAACTTTTGACAGAGCACAGGGAGTCTTATGGAGGAAGTGGGATATAAAAGGACCCAGAAAGAATAGGAGCCATACAAGGAGACCTGAAAAATAAATAAAGAGACTGATTCATTAACCAAAGACCATATATTTAGAGACCCTAGACCCCTGCTTGGATGTAGCCCACAGATAGCCAAGTCTCCATGTGGAACCTCTAAAGAAGAGACAGTCTCTGACATGAACTCTGTTGCCTGCTCCTTGAGAACTTCTCACTTGTGAGGTGGCCTAACCAGCCCACTGATAGAGGATCTCGTCAGTCCTGTCAGGACCTGATAGTCTAGGGTCAGACAGTAGGGGAGGAGTTCTCTCAGTGGATTAGGGAAGAGAGATAGGGGAGGAAGAAATGGGAGGGAAGGTTGGACTGGAAGGAGATGAGGGAGTAGGCTACAACTTGAATACAAAGCCAATAAATTGTAAATAAGAATTAAAAAGAGAAAAATATGTTGATTTATGTTTTGTTTAGAAACATGAAAAATGAGGACAGGTATGTTTTTTAAAGTTTGATGATCAAGACACATAAATAGTTGCCTCTTTTTTTCTCAATCTTTGGTCTTTCCCTTATCAATGCCATTTTATTTTTTATTATTTTTGTTAATTATGCTTTATTCACTTTGTATCCCTCCATAAAACCCACCCTTCTCCAGTCCCAATCCCACCGTCCCCTCCCCCCCTTATTCACGCATGCCTCTCCCCAAGTCCACTGTTAGGGGTCGTCCTCCTCTCCTTCCTTCTGATCTTAGTCTATCAGATCTCATCAGGAGTGGCTACATTGTCATCTTCTGTGGCCTGGTAAGGCTGTTCCCCCTCAGGGGGAGGTGATCAAAGAGCAGGCCAATCAGTTCATGTCAGAGACACTCCTCGTTCCCTTTACTATGTAACCCACTTGGACACTAAGCTGCCATGGGTGTCATCTGTGCAGGGGTTCTAGGTTATCTCCATGCATGGTACTTCGTTGGAGTATGAGTCTCTGGGAAGACCCCTGTGTTCAAATTTTCTGGTTCTGTTGCTCTCCTTGTGGGGTTCCTGTCCTCTCCAGATATTACTATTTCCCACTTCTTACATAAGATTCCATGCACTCTGCCCAACAGTTGGCCATAAGTCTCAGCATCTGCTTTGATAGTCTGCAGGGCAAAGCCTTTCAGAGGCCCTCTGTGGCAGGCTGCTGAGTTGTTCCCTCTTTTTTTCCTTCTTCTGATGTCCTTCCTCTTTGCCTTTCGGGATGGGATTTGAGCATTTTAGCCAGGGTCCTCTCTCTTGATTAGTTTCTTTAGATGTACAGATTTTAGTAGGTTTATCCTATATTACATTACAGAAATTTTTACTTTTTAATTTTGTTTATTATAGTTGTTTCAACAAACCATGATAAAGCCTTTATGGAATTTAGTAAGGATTAAATTAACTAAAATAAAAACTGTCATATTAAGTTCTGATTTTGCCAGAACCATGATTAATTTCAAAGAATATTATTATCTTTGGGGATATACAACTTAATACAGATACTAAAGACTTCAAATATATAGAATATTCTTAAAATCATTTCTATGACACCGAATTACTTTATTTTGTATTTTAAAACATATTTCATTTGTGATTTTATATACTACTAAAACATAAGTTGAACAAGTTATACTCAGCATTATTATAAATACTATATCAAATAAAGCAAGTGGTATCTTTATCTGAATTAATTAACTTTTCTAATGTTTCCAATAATTTGTTAATTCACAAAAATCATTAATAAATCATTTAATCATTCATTTGTTAGTTTGTTCAACATAATCATTTAGGACTTATACAAGGAGTAAAGGGCCATTCAACATATTCAAAACAGCAAATAGGATATATATCACATTAACAGATGCCACAAACACCATCTAATCATGTCGATAATAGGTGCAGTATAAAAACAGTTGATGATTCCTACAAATATTCATGATAAACTCGAAGTAAATGATGTTCAGAAAGAAACACATCTCAGCACAAAGAAGAAAATGTAAGAAAATACGAACAGCTCCAACAACATTAAGTGGAGAATAGTGGAATATTTTTCTCAGCTACTGAATGAAGACTAAGTCTACTTCCAACATTTTTATACAGTGAAGTGTTAGAAGTTTGTGTCACACCAATTATAGAAGGGAAAGAAGCCTTCATTATAAATTAGGAAGAAGTAAGCATAATTCTATCTTATTTCAGATGACATGGTGGTATGACAAGTTTGTGGTATAACCCACAAACTTACAGAAAATATTTAAGACTAACGAGCAAACACAAAATGTTTCAGGGCAATGTTCTGTTTTCATTACTTCTTGTTGTGGTAAGATCACCTGGCTCAAGGAACTTAGACAAAAGGCTTGTTTTCACGGAAGATCGTAACAGAAAGGGATGGCACCCAGAACTCAAAGCTGCTATTCACATCCGTAGTCACGAGCAGAAAAGGAATGTATTTATTTTTCTACTCAGTATCTTACTCCATCCTTAACATTCCAGGACTGCTTGCATAGGGAATAGTTCTGCCCACAGATTACTATTTCAGTCAATGTCATCCAGATAAGGGTCACCACAGGCATTAGTATACACATTTATTTTTTGAGTCCAGGCTTTCAGATGATTCTAGGTTGTGTTTAGTTGACAATTAAAACTAAAAACATATAAATATATGTTTTGTTTTATATATTAAAACAAAATATATTTGTTATATATATATATATCAAAACAAAATATACATTTACAATATGTCAAAGTGAATTTGTAAAAATATTAAAATGGACTCATATTAAATACTTAGAAAATACCTCAAGATAAAAGTAAACCAGAAGGTGAAATATGTCCTACATGGAAATTATAAAACATTGGCTTAAAAAGTGAGATGAAGTGAGGTAGAAAGGCATACTATGCACAAAGATTGGATAATAATTATGGATAAAATCCCATAATACTCTCAGAGGCATATACATTAAATGAAGTTCAATAAAAATGTTAATGACAGCTTTCACCTATGTGAAATGCTATGAAAATTTCAGAAATTGCATGGCAATAGAAAAAAACTTGGAGTAATCAATACAAATTTGGACAATAATTACTGGAATCACAGTAGCTAATTTCAAGTTGTTCCACAGAAAGATACATACCAAAACATCAAGGCATTATCATTAAAATGGGCTTATCAATGAAGATGTAAAATGGAAATCTCAAAAACAATGTATCGATTCCTAGATAACTTATTTACTTCTAAGGCATCAAAAATATCCACAGAAAATGTTTCACTTTAAAAAAATGGGACATGAAAGTGTCTTTTAATGGTGTTATTAAAATCTGTCCCTGTAAAGAGTAATAAAAAAATGAACCTCGGTTTCTCTTTCTTTCTTATATATATGTATATACATATATATAATCAGTATTAATATAGAATATTAATTATATATTAAATTCAAAATGGGTTAAAAGACTTAGGATAAAACTACAATTATAAAACCACCAAGGGAGATTAATTTTATGGAGGAATTTTCTCAACTGGAGGAACATGGGAGGAGAAGAGGGAGGTAGGGCAGGATTGGGAGGGGTTGAGGAAGGGGGCTACAGCTGGGATACAAAATGAATAAATTGTAATTAATGAAAAAATAAATTAATTAAAAAATCTCTTTGTAGATAGTCTAGGTTTGTGTTAAGTGGACAAAATACAAAAGACAATTGACCTGTGGTCAATTTGACAAAATAATACATTTCAAGTGAACCGTAAACTTTTCTTTGTGGTTTATCTCTAAGATGCTGTTTTATATCCCAATATAAAAGTTTTCAAGTTAAAAAAAAATATTTATTTATTTATTTTCATTTATTCACTTTGTATTCCCACTGTACCCACCCCTCTTCTCCTCCATTTTAAGTTTTAAAATTCTCACAATCTTTACAGTTTAAAACTTTAAATATCCATTGTCTTGAAACACCCAAAAATTCTTTTGAAATTAAAAGTCTCTCTGATGCATTCAAGCTGCTTTCTAAACCTGATTATCCTACAAGTCTCTTAAAGGAAGGTACATATGCATTCAAAATTATGTAATTTATTACTCCAAGATGTAAGAATGAGGGTATAGTCATGAACAATGAAAGAAAAAACTGAAATTCAACAGTATACAAAATTCAGTGCTTGACATACAAATTATTGAGGCTATGTATTCCAATGAGCCTGCCCATTGCCAGTGTCTGATTATTTCTCTGTAGACAGCAAGTCTTTTAAAACAGTATAAGAAGCACAGGGACAGATTTTACTATGTTTATTCTATATTATATTTCTAATATCCAGTTATAAGTGAATATATACCATGTGTATCTTCCTGCTTCTAGGATACCTCACTCAGGATGATCCTTTCTAGTTCTCACTATTTGCCTGCAAATTTCATGATTTTCCTGTTTTTAATTGATCAGTAGTACTCCATTGTGTAAATATACCACAATTTCTGCATCCATTCCTCCACTGAGGGACGTCCGGGTTGTTTCCAGGTTCTGGCTACTATGAATAAGGCTGCTATGAACATGGTTGAGCAAATGTCCTTGTTGTGTAGTTGAGCATATTTTGGATATATTCCTAGGAGTGGTACAGCTGGATCTTGAGGTAGCACTATTCCTAATTTTCTAAGAAAGCACCAGATTGATTTCCGAAGTAGTTGGGCATGTTTCACTCCTAATTAAAATTTGTATACCTAAAGAAGCTAAGCAAGAAGGAGGACCCCGTGTAAGATGATAATCCTTTTTCAGAAAGGTAGACAAGATGGACATCCTAAGAGGGAGAAATCATGGAACAGAACAGGAGCCTACCATACAGGGACTCTGAATTTAATACCCTACCCAGCAGGGTATTAAATCAGATGCTGAGAATCATAGCCAAACTCTGGGCAGAGTGCAGGGAATCTTATGAAAGAAGGGGGAGATAGAAAGACTTGGAGGGGATAGGACCTCAATAGGGAAAGCAACAGAACCAAAAAATCTGGACACTGGGGTCTTTTCTGAGAATGATACTCCAACCATGACCATTCAAAGAGATAACCTAGAACCCCTACAAAGATGTAGTTCATGGCAGCTCAGTCTCCAAGTAAATACCCTAGTAAGGGGAACAGGTGCTACCTCTGGCCTTAACTCAGTAGCTGGCTCTTTGATCACCTCCTCCTGGAGGGGGAGCAGCCTTACCATGCCACAGAGGAGGACAATGCAGCCAGTTCTGATAAGACTGGATAGGCTAGGGTCAGACGGAGTGGGAGGAAGACTGCCCTATCAGTGGACTTGCGGAGAGGTATGGGAGGAGAAGATGGAGAAAGGGTAGGATTGGAAGGGGACAAGAGAGGGGACAAGAGAGGGTACGACAGCTGGATACAAAATTAATATATTGTAATTAATAAAAAGCAAAATAATAAACATAATTATAATAATAAAGAAGCATAGGGACCCATACAATGCTTTCACAAAGGCAATGGAGAGACTTTGTGAGAGAGTCTTTGTGGAGAGTGATCATGCCCAAATCTTAGCAACAGAGCCAGGTTATCTTCCTCCTTTAAGTTAACAAATTATTACCAACACTGTGTTTTATGAAGAAGCTATTTCCAGCATCACTGAAAAGCTATTTAATCCTAAGTCACAAAAATAAAATCACAATTGCAGAGCAAAGTTAACATTCAGAGAAATGCTGACAATATGACAGACCTCTTCAGTGAGACTTCTCAAAAGCGTAATAGCATAAATGAGCCAGAAACACAAAGCAAAATCACATTGCCTACTCTTCATAAGTTCAATCATCCCCCAACACCAAAGAAAATTGAATGATTCACCTCTTCATTGTGAGATGGATGAAACTACTGATTGCTCAAAGGAAACACCAGGCAAGGCTGAGGAGCATCTTGATGTCATCACACAGCATGACTCCTTTTCATCCACACAGCTGCTTTTCACTGAGTACTGGTTGACAAGTCTAAACATCAGGAGTAGAATTAAAAGATGATTCAACAATGTTTGCAAATCAGAAACTTGCTGACAAAGGCGAGTGCTCAATATAAATATCAAAAGGAAAAGGAAAAATTCGGTATTGAGGAGGAGATTCAAGGAAATGTAAAAAGGTGATGAATGAAGATAATGACCAGCAAAACTGGTTATTCTTTCAGCAAATGATCTTGTATTCTTTTTAAATTAAATTTGTATTTTTTATATTAATTACAGTTTATTCACTTTGTATCCCAGCTGTATTCCCTTCACTCATCTCCTTCCAATTCACTCTCCCTCCCACATCTCCTCCCATGCCTCTCTCCAAGTCCACTAATAGGGGAGGTCCTCTTCCCCTTCCATCTGACCCTAGCTTATCAAACTTTGGGCAGAGTACAGGGAACCTTATGAAAGAAGGGGGAGATATCAAGACCTGGAGAGAATAGGAGCTCCACAAGGAGAGCAACAGAACCAAAATATCTGGTCAGAGGGGTCTTTTTTGAGACTGATTCTCCAACCAAGGACCATTCATGGAGATAACCTAGAACCCCTGCTCAGATATAGCCCATGGCAGTTCAGTCTCCAAGTAGGTATCCTAGTAAGGGGAACAGGGATTGTCTCAGACATGAACTCAGTGGCTGGCTCTCTGACGACCACACCCCCTGAGGGTAGCAGCCTTGCCAGGCCACAAAGAGGACAATGCAATCAGTCCTGATCTTATGTTCTTGAAACATTTAATATTGGAATATTTTACTTGACCTTATTATATTAGTTCTCAGTATGTTGTACATCACTCTGATGTTTTCATATAGAGTGAACACTGTTTTAGTTTTTAGATGACTTTTTTTTCATCATCTTTACCTTTATGAAATAACATGAATAATTAAAGATTTTTGACAAAATACCCTATCTGGGACAGAAAAATAATTAGAAATATTTGTTTCCAAATTCTTAGCGATGAAGGGAACAATCTAGAGATTGTTACATATTCTTTTTGTGTGTACTACGATGTAGAATATAAAACACTTTGGAAGACAAAACAAACCTTTTCTAGAAGTATTTATTTGCTGCTTCTATTCTACTGGGAATCTTGTTACCTTCCTTTGACAGGGAACACTGAATGATTTGAGAAGGTGCTAAGGGGTGGAGGGTACCTCTTAATAAAGGGTGAATGAACAGATTGTTTTGGTAAATTTTGAGTGGGTCTTAGGATTCTTGAATTAAACATTTGTGCACATATAACTAAGGGTCGGGAATAGCTTTTCTTAAGATCCCTAAACACAACAATAATGATTATTCCATGATACATAATAAAGGGATTTATATAGAGCAACAAACACTATATCTGACAGCGGATGTCCTGGTCCACTGGGAGAGTCATGATGACTATCTCTCTACTCACGCAAATAACCATGATTGCTCCAATCCAAAAGTTGTAGCACCATGATTACATCACGCTTTGGTGGAATGCTTACTGTACAAAGTTTTGTCTCAGGAAAGAATATATTTTCAAAACACATGTCCAGAAAGTTCACTTTTGACAGAAGCTCAATTAGATGTTGGGAGAGAATTATTCACTTAGTAAGTGAGCAGTGTGTTTTAAACCAAAGCTTCATGATCTTAGAAAGCTGTGACAACAGTAGTTCCAAGATTCTGGATGTAATAACAGCATGAGAAAGCTCCTGGAGTGTAAATACTTCATAGAGACACTTAGAGGGAGCAAAGCTCAGCCATATTTCAAACAAACCATCTGCTTTTCAAGTCAGTACAGTCTCCAAGCACTTAGCGTTGTGTGACTCAACCAAATCTGAGCACATAAGGCATTTCTGCATACCATTAAAACTTTATCAAAAATATTGTTATGAAGAAAGTATAAACATTTTTCCATTATTAAAAAAATACCACAATAGCCTCAAAACACAAATCCAGACCCCAAATAATATAAATAAAATGACCACTTGTTCTATGAAGAAAATCAGAAAAGTGACAATTGAGAGAGAATGCAGGCCTAATTCACAGGGCACCATATGAGAGGAAGGTGTGGAATAGACTGAAAAAGAGCCCATGCTCCATAATGAAAGCTACTGCTGCCACAGGAGGCTAATAATGGCACTGGAGCCAATGCAGAAGAGTGCTGTTCAAGTAATGAGTCCAGAAAAATCAATTTAACATAGAATGGGATTTTCTCATAAAATAACACAGTGACTTGAAAATGTGATGCGGCTGGTAATGAGTAAGTTTGTTAGACACACAGCAAACACATTTTCTTACACGAATAAAGAGATTAACAGAGTAAACCAGACCATAAGAAGCCACGGCCATCCACACAGGATTAGAGTGGAAAGTACAGTGTAGATCAAAAACGCAATGGCCAATGTAAAGTTTAAAACAGGCTAATGTCCTGAAAGAAAATAAAAGTTCCCACAACAAAATGGTTAATGAACACCAATGTTAGAACAATGAAAGCAAACAGCATTCTGTCCAATATCCTAACACACATACATACAATACATCCAAACAAACTCTTTACACACTTCCTCTTACATGTGTTTGCTCTCTTAAAACCACATGCATACAAAACATGCATACTGCATAAACAGATGCTTTCATGAACATCACACACACATAAGCACACACACACACACATACACACACAACTGTACATCTTATATACTTACATAAAATACCCAGAGACACAAATTCACAAGCTTAAAAAGAAGAGCATAACAGTCACAAGCATGCACACACACACTTGAAGTTCTCTTTGTGTTTAAAGAAAATTACAATGTGCATATGTCAAAAATTCATGTGATGACATTTTCAATTTTTATCTTGAATATATTGATGAATTTATTTAGACATGTGTCTCTATAACATTTCCTTCTTCATAAACAAAATAGAGGAAGAGGAGTGCTTTTATACAATACTGTCTTTTGTTTTGTTTTAATAATTTAATAATTTGAGAAATTACGAAAAATGTTAAATGGTGAGCCAGATTAATAATGACAGACAAACACGGAGATTGGATATTTCTAAAATCCAAACATATGAAAATGATAGCAAACATTTGGCACTTTATAATTGTTCAGAGTTTTTAAAACTTCACTAGGAAGAATGGCACACAAACATCTCAAGAGCATCCTTTGCGAAATATCAGATTTTGATTTTTTTTTTTTTTTCAAATCTTGAAGATGTAGAGGTTACATCATAAACCCCGGTACTGTGTCTTTTCTTTTTTTTTTTTAATTTTTATTTAACTTTTATTAATTACACTTTATTCCTTTTGTATCCCCATAAGCCCCTCCCTCCTCTATAATGCTGGATTTGTGTGTAGGTATTGTTGATTTTTTTTTTTTTTTTTTTTTTTGCAAATCTTGAA
>REGO01000441.1:471441-566808 GCA_010120015.1 Rhombomys opimus | reverse complement strand
CTTCACATTACTATGTAACCCACTTGGAGATTGAGCTGCCATGGGCTACATCTGTGCAGGGGTTCTAGGTTATCTCCATGAATAGTCCTTGGTTGGAGTATGAGTCTCTGGCAAGTTCCCTGTGTTAAAATTTTCTTGTTCTGTTGCTCTCTTTGTGGAGGCCCTGTCCTCTCCAGCTCTTACTATTTCCCAGTTCTTACATAAAATTCCATTCACTCTGACCAACAGTTGCCCATCAGGGTCAGCATCTGCTTTGATAGTCTGTAGGGCAGAGGTTTTCAGAGGCCCTCTGTGGTAGGTTCCTAGGTTGTTTCCTGTTTTCTTCTTTTTCTGATGTCCATCCTCTTTGCCTTTCAGGATGGGGATTGACCTTTTTAGGTAGGGTCCTCTCTCTTGCTTAGTTTCTTTAGATGCACAGATTTTAGTGGGTTTGTCCTATGTTGTATGTCTATATGAGTGAGTATATACCCTGTGTGTCTTTTTGCTTCTGGGACAACTCACTCAGGATGATCCTTTCCAGGTCCCACCATAAGGCAGCATATTGGCATAGTGGCAGGGTCATTAATACATGATATCAGAAAATTCATTTTAAAAAATTTAAGGAATATGTGTAGTGAAATTATGTGAGAAGTGAACAGATTTGTGTTTTACATTATTAGATTTATGAAATTATGATTAGTAAAACTATAGCAATTTAAGTCATGAATATCCTAATGTAATAAGATGAATTTCATCAGCTAATGATGGTGTAAGCTGACTGAAGACACTGTTATATTCTACCTTATGCCAGCCTTTTTCTGTGGGAGAATATTACAAATCAGTTGCCATTTTTAGTGCTCATAGGAGTGTTTTTAGTTGAGATTTCGGTGACCAGTTCACTAAACATTTCAATTTAATTAGTGCAATAAATTGTTGGCTTATAGGAAACTTTATTTCTGTTAATTTGAAGGAAAGTGATCATTCCTTCTTAAATTTTGGTATTTCTAGACTTTCTGTCTATAGTTTTAGGTATATATATAGTTGCTTGTATTTGAAAGGAATTGCATTTAACAAAAAATTATATAGATATCATCAAAATAAGTTTATTAGGAACTTAACCATTATTATTGATTTAAAAATATACAGTTTTATGATCACTTCCCTTTGGCAGGACTGCCTTTCCAGGCTTGGTGGAAGAGGACAGGTTTTGTCCTGATGAAACTTGATGAGCTGGGATGGATGGGAATGGGAGATAACCATTTCTGAGAAATAGGCAAGGGGGCAGGAGAGAGGGAGGGAGAGAGTGTGGGCCTGGAAAGGGAAGAGGGATGGCCTACAACCAGGATATAAGCTAAAATAAAAAATAATTGAAAAAAATCCTTGTTCATATGTCTGGTATCTCATTTGCTCTAAGTATAGGTGCTACTCATAAAATTTAAATCACAATTCTTCTTCAGTCCTGGTTATTTTTTGTATTAAAAAACACGCTAAAAACTTTAGGTTGCACTTTCATACTAATACTGGTCTTAACAGAAAAATCTGTTAGAAATTGAACTAGCAGACAATTTTTATTTTAAAAGTAGAGAGTTCATTTTTGTTGTATTTTGAACCAAGTGCCAATAATGTTGGTAGGTTTATATCCTTCAGCTTGGACCTGTTCTACCCTTGTTAACTCCTGTACTCAACTATGATATCTGTAGATTATAAGTCATCTCTGTTTCTACTGAAGAGCTTTTGTGTTTTTAACTTTTTTTTACTGAGTATAAGGTGTATGCATTACCTGTTTTTCACTGATTGTAAGGTTTGCAGGGTCTATTCACATCAAAGTGTACATCTTTCTTTTCTTTTGTGTAGACTATATTACCAATTTTTTGTCACTGTGGTGAAATGTCTGAGAAAAACATCTTAAATCTAAGAATGCCATGGAGATGACCTAGAACCCCTGCACAGATGTAGCCCGTGGCAGCTTATTGTCCAAGTAGGTACCCTAGTAATAGGAACAGGGGCTGTCTCTGACATGAATTCGGTGGCTGGCTCTTTGATCACCTCTCCCTGATGGGGCATCGGCCTTACTAGGCCACAGAGGAAGACAATGCAGCCAGTCCTGATGAGACATGATAGGCTAGGGTCAGAGAGAAGGGAAGGAGGACCTCTCCTATCAGTGGACTTGGGAAGGGGCATGGGAGTAGATGAAGGAGGGAAGGTGAAATTGGAAGGGTACTAGGAAGGGGGCTCCAGCTCCTAGTCCTGATAAAAAGTGAATAAGCTGTAATTAATAAAACAATAAATAAATTAACAAAGGAAAAAATATCCAAAAATTCTAAGAATGCTCTATTGTGACTTTGAGGTTCTGAGTTTCATTCCATGCTCAGCAGAGCCTTAGGAGAGGCAGAATATTGAAGACTTCAGAGTATTTTTAAAATTTCTTTATTATTATTACTTATTACAATTTATTCCATTTGTATCCCAGATGTGTGTCCCCCTCGTCTTCTCCCAATCCCACCCCCTCTCTCATTTTCCCCAGTACTCGACCCCTAGTCCATTGATAGGTGAGGTCCTCCTCCCTTTCTATTTGACCATAGCCTGTCAGGTCTCATCAGGATTGGTTGCATTATCTTCCTCTATGGCCTGGCAAGGCTGCACCCCCAAGGGGCAGGTGATCAAAAATCCTATCACTGAGTTCAGGACTGAGAAAGTCCTTATTCCCCTTATTAGGAAACTCTCTTGGATACTGCATCTATGTGCTACATCTGAGCCTGAGTTTTAGGTCCTCTCCATGCATTGTCCTGAACTGGGGTATCAGGCTCTGCAGGTCCCCGAGAGCTCAGGTTTTTTGTTTGTTTGTTTGTTTGCTTGCTTGTTTGTTTGTTTTTTGTTTTGTTTTATTTTGTTTTGTTTAGCTCTGTTGGTCTCCTTTTAGACCTTCTGTCCCATCAAGGTCTTTCTATCTCCTCCTTCTTTCATATGATTACCTGCACTCTGCCCAAAGTTTGGCTATGAGTCCCAGCCTCTGCTTTGAGACCTCGATCAATACAGTATTTCAGAGGCCGTCTGTGGCAGGCTCTTGTCCTGTTCCTCGTTTTGTCCTGCTTCCAATGTGTATCATATTTGTCCTTCTGAATGAGGATTGGGCATCTTCCCTGGGGTCTTCCTTATTGTTTAGCTTTTTAGGAGCATAGATTTTAGTATGTTTATAGTATATTATATGACTAATATCCACTTATTGGTTAGTATCTAACATTTAGGTCTCTTTGCTCCTGGGCTACCGCACTCAGGATGATCTTTTCTAGTTCCCACCATTTACTGGCAAATTTCTTGATTTCCACATTTTCTGTATCCATTCCTCCATTGAGGTACACCTGGGTTGTTTCCAGGTCCAGGTTATCATGAATAAAGCTGCTAAAAATATGGTTCAAAAAAATGTCCTTGTATACTTGAGCATATTTTGGATATATGCCTAGGAGTGGTACAGCTGGATATTGAAGTAGCAGTATTCCCAGTATTCCCAATCTGGGAACGTTCCAGATTGATTTCCAAAGTGGTTGTACAAGGTTATATTCCCACCAGCAATGAAGTTTCCCATTCTCTACATCCTCTCCAGCATGTGTTGTCACTTGAGTTTTTGATCTTAGCCATTCTGATGGTTGTAGGGTGAAATTGCAGGGTTGTTTTGATTTGCATTTCCCTGATATCTAAGGATATTGAACATTTCTTTAAGTGTTTCTCTGCTATTCGATATTCCTCTATTGAGAATTCTGTTTAGCTCTGTACCCCATTTTTAAACTACATATTTAACTCTTTGAAGAGTTGTTACATTGCTTTCATTGCTGCTATAAGATTTTGCATTTCTCTTAAAATTTAGGAGCATTTTTTGTTTCTCATGCTTACCAATAGTAATTGTACTGTGATTATGGGATTATTAGTGTAGAGGTGACATCTCACCATGGGTTGATTTGCATTGCTCTCATTATTAATGATGCTGGTAGCTGAATTTCAGTGTAAAGTCTAAGTACATTGTCTGCCCTCTGCCTAAAAATTATTTAACCATATCCTTGGGCGCACCAAAATTGGTTACTACCTAATTTTAATATAAATTATCTATATATGTATATTCAGTGCATATAGGGGAAGCATTCACAGTTATTTTTCTATGTGCACTTTGACCTTATTTGTCATACCTACATTTCTATCTCCCCCTCTTCTTCCTCTTATTGCTCACTTTAATTTCCCAAAGCAGTCTTGATCCAACCCCCGTATCATAAATGTATAATTTATTTTAAGAATTGATATGGAGTATGGAATTCACATCTCAGAGAAACATCGTGTTAGTCTTCCTCAGTTTGACAGTTTGTTTTTTTTTTTTTAACATGGTAATCTGCAATTGCACTTTATTTTTTGGAAATGACAATTTCATTATCCTATATGACTGAATTAAGCTGCATTGAATGTATGTACCATGTTGCCTTTATCCGTTTATCTGTGGAACAAAAAAATGTGGCAGATTTACTTACCTGTCTCTTGTCGATAGTGCAGCAGTGAGCATAAATGGCAAGAATGCTTGCGCTTAGTTATTGTGGAATTTTAAGTGTTTTGTGTGGGTAATTAGATACTATTCCCTTATCCGATACTATGATTTAAAAATAGTTTCCTCTCAGCATTTGGGCTTGACTTGTCTTTTCTAATTGCTGCTCTGCAAACAAAAGTGTTTAACTGTTTTATAAATCTCAATTATGCTTTTATTTTTTTATTTTTTATTTTTTAGTTTTAGTTTTAATAATGTGTCAGCATGTGTCTTGTTGTGGTAGCGTGTCACTTAAGTGCTTGTGTCTGCAGAGACTAGGAGAAAATGTTAGTTTTCCTGACACTTAGCTTAAGGAAGTTGTGAGACACTAAACCTTGTTAAAAAATAGTTTAGGTCCTCTGACAGGGCATTTCTCAAACCTTTTGTGTGTAATTAATTGTTTCTTATTTGGTGATTGTTTTCTAAAGGCCTTTCCCAAAGGTAGCGAAAATGGATTTCTATATTTCGTCCTAAATGTTTTACAACCTTAGCTTTTATATTTTTTATAAGGTTCATTTTATTAAAATTTTACGTTGTGTAATTTAGTCGTACAAAATCACTTTTTTGCACATAGATTCCCCCTTGTCCCAAAAGTATCTGCAATGAAGGATATTTTCCCTTACTGAAGTGTTTTGGAACATGGTCAAATATTAATTGACAACAAATGTAAAGATTTATTTTTGAACTCTCAGTTTCCATGCAGTCAATCCATATTTCTTTTCTTGGGCCATGTACACACTGTCTTGCATATTGTAGGTATATTGAAATCTACAGTGAGAGTGTTCTGCATACTTTGTCGTGATTTATTTCTTGGATCCTTCCTTTAGAGTATGAATTTTAGGATCTGCTTGTCAATTTCTTTTCAATACATTTATGGAACTTCTTTAGTGATAGGGCTGACTCTGGAAATTTGAATAAATACTGCTTTATAACAAGATACACCTTTTTAGTCATTAATGTAGAAAAGCTGTCTTAATTATGTAATATTTAGCTTTATAATATCTAATGTGTAGTTTTTTTAACTTTTATTAATAATTTTCATGTTAAAATGGTGTTATGAATCTAGTAGTAACTCCTGCACACATAGTGTGATAAATAGTAGTGAGCAGCTGGATGCAGGACACACATTTGCCCACTTTTCTTCTATTTGACCTTTTTTTTTGTTTCTTCATCTGTTGTGTGTGTGTGTGTATGTGTGTGTGTGTGTGTGTGTGTGTGTGTGTGTGGTATATATGTGTGTGTCTGTGTGCAATGTAAAACTTTCTACCCACATGTCTGCTGATTGAATGCTAATTACAGGAAAATCAAAGTGAATTAAAATATTCTTGGGGTAGGTAGGGGAAGGAACCTGACATCCATTTGTATAGTGCTTCCTGACAACTTCCTTTGACAAATAACAATAAAAGTTTTGAAAAGCATAAAAAGGAGACAAAAATGTATTTACATGAGTCATTCTTTGTACATATGCTACAACATGGGTCACATGATTATGAAATCAGCACTGACAGAACAATTTTTAAATATACTGATGACTACAAAATTCTTACCCAATTGTAGCACATTGTTGACAGAAATTACTATAACAAGGTAACATGCCATGAAAAAGGCAGTTCAGTGGCATTTTAGATAATTTTTATTGAGCCAGTTATTTACTATTAAATAGTCGATAAGAATTTTTAACTTCTTCCACTTCAAAGAAAATATTTATTTTTTAAATTAACAATCCCCAGGCATTCACACTTTAACTGGCCACCACTTGTGTAATTTTTTGTTTTTTGTGTTTTCGAGGTGAGCCATAACTGAATCAGCTACAGCTTTAGTGCATTTTGAATATAAGTTAAACATAACTCTTTTGAAGCTTCAGTGGAAAACCCTGACATAATAGTTTTAACTCTAGAAGGTTGAAACAGACATGAACTGGGATTTCAAATGGTTGTTGATACATTGCAGTTCGTCTACAAAGCAGAAAGCTAAAAATAAATTAACATCATGTAGTAATATTTCCCTAGTAATGTACTTGAAGGAAGAAGTCAAGACTCGCTTCTGACAGCTTGAAACCCCAGAAAGAGAATGTCTGTTGGAAATTATATGTTATCACTATCCAACTTTTCAGTTTGTTTCTGGTTGCTATCCCTGTAATTATGATGCATGTAGACAACTTAAAGCCAAGCATTTCATTTATAAAATGGAACAACATATTAAAAAGCTCACGACTTGATATGACTAACTGTAGTCATCTCGTTGGTAACAAGCAAAAGAAAATTATCCTAGGAACTGCCATTTTGTTTTCAGACTCTATTGAGTCATTGGGAGAAACTAAGTTCAAGGTGCTAGGCTCCAGGTTAGATAGGCATTCCCCAATAAACGAACAGCTTCTGTTATTCACCTTCTGTTCCAGAATATATTGATTGCTCCTAACTACAAAAGAATGCATGGATTTGATTGGTAAAATGGTCAAATCTACATTCTGTATCAGCTGACATAGATCAACCACATAACAAAAGCCTGTATTACTAAATCTTGATTGATGAAAAAAATGTAACAATAACTTTGCACAGATGCTTATGTTTTGCAAGCTTAAATTCTAAGTTTTAATATGTCTCAGGCGAGGGTGTGTGATGGTGAGCTGCTATGTCTGTTCTGCAGCCCTGATTGATAGTGGCTGATTACAATAAATTCTTATCATCTGCGTTGATCTAGGTGTTTGACTAGTGTTGGATCTAAGTGGATCCCATAGCAATCTGAAACAAGAATTGCTTTTGTTTTAGACAAGGCATCATTTGTATAAGCAATCACCACGGAGCATTAGTAAAAAATGATTATCAAAACAGTTAACAGTTGCTTTCAACTTAGGCTCAAAGAATTATAAACATTCATAGCTGAGCACATTGTAATATCATGATTTCAACTCTCATAAAAGTGATGACTGGGTCTGATGATCTGCCTGTGGAGCTCCTGTCCCTTCTGTGTCCTTCTATCCTCTCCCCCTTCCTGCCCATTTCCACAAAACTCGCATTGTTCTACCCAATGTTTGGTTGTGGGTCTCTGCATCTGTTTCCATCAGGTGCTGGGTGGAGCCACTCAGCGGACAGCTATGCTAGGCTCTTGTTTGCAAGCATAGTAGAATATCCTTAATCGTGTCAGGGACTGGCTGTTGAGTCTCAGATTGGACCAGTCATTGGTTGGGCATTCCCTTGATCTCTGCTTTATTTTTGTCCTTGCACTTCTTGTAGGCAGGAAAAATTTTAGGTCGAAGTTTTCTGGGTGGGTTGGTGTTCTCCTCCCTCCACTATTAACAAGGGCCCAGCAGGTCCTGTTGGGGCTGAAGCACCAACCATGGACCATGAAGGACTGGACCTAGGCCCCTGACACAGAAGTAGCCCATGGGTAGCTCAGTCCTTTCATGGGTCTCCTAGAAAGGTGAATGGGGTCTGACTTTGACATGGACTCTGTTGCCTGCTTTTATATCACTTTTCCCTGGCTTGACTGCTTCTGCTTTTATATCACTTTTCCCTGGCTTGACTGCTTCTGCTTTTATATCACTTTTCCCTGGCTTGACTGCTTCGCCAGGCTGCAAGCAAAGAGGAAGAGCTCAGTCCCTGATGGGACTTGATATACTGGAGTGGGTGTGGAGTGGAGGCTCTCTTCTCTGAGGTGTATGGGAAGGAAGATGGAAAGGAAGATAGGCGAAAGAGAGAGGGACGGGTGTGACCCAGAGGAGAAGAGGGACAGGTTAGGACTTGGATGTAAAATGCATGAATAAACATCAAGGTAAAAAATAAAGTTTGATAACTGGGTTAAAAGTTTCATTTTTGTTATTAGTGTTAGTATAAAATAACTGAATTTGAAGATTAAATGAATCAAAGAATCTTATTTTCATGTTTTGTAGAAATGAAGAGAAATAATTTTAAAACAAAAATTCCCTCTTCATATATACTTTCTGTTTGCCTATTAAACATAATTCAATTTTATATAAAATGAATATGAAATCTCTGTTATAATTCCATTCATTGTATGCCAAGCACTTGTCAAATACTGATTTGTATTCTGTTTTTCCCTTGCATCAACAAAGTGGTTATCAGCAAGATCATCAAGCTACGTAAGAGGAAACTGAAGTGAGGATCAAAGACCAAGGAGAAAATGACCATATTTTAATGCAGGGATCGTCACCCTTGAGTGACATGCGGGGCTACTACTGCAGACAGTGTCAAGTGATGTGCATTCCATGGTTGCATCACCATGTACAACTCTGATCTTCTGATTACTTAACCTCCCAATTTTGATTTCTTACAAACATTACTTGCCCACACTTTATCTATCCCAACTTCCATTTTATAGATTATTTTCCCCAAGGTATTATAACTAGAAAAGTATCAATGATTTATCTCAAGAAAGTAATGGTTCAAATGTTTTATACAATTCTACTTTTAAGCAACAGAGCTGATTTGATTCAGGTGTTCCAATTATCTTTAAATAAAAACAGAATAAGTGAATCATCAGAAAATAGTGATCACAGATTATGAATTTATAAGTACTCCATAGGGCAAAGAACACTGAGTTATTTATGTAGTATCAATTGAAAAATAATGCAATCTAGTTAACCATATGGAGAAAGAACTGATGGAAATAGTATCAGGAATCATAATTTTCTTGCCGGTAAGCAAATAAAATTTAACCTTGGGACTCTCATTGCATGGTGAGGTGATATACTACAATACTGACAGTATAAAAATAAGTGAAAAGTTTTCTCAAGTATACAATTTGGTGCATTATTCAAAATGCCTAATAGAGACAATCAAAGTGATAATGCAGTTTACATCACTTTTAAACACTTGTCTGCACTGTTCTAACTTACACACTATGCTCTTGGAAATTCTTAATGTGTGATTAAAAAAAACTATTTTTTTTCTATGAAGATAATTGTTTCTACATAGGATATCTTTCTTGACCTGCAGTGGATCCCAGATAACAGACGAGAGCATCATGGTTATGCTTCGTAAGAAGCAAAGAGAGTGATTCTTTTAGACTCTAATACATTTACCGTTCCCATATGCTGAGCAATTCAATCTCTGAATGGCTACTAGAGCCAAGCAAAGCCTGGGAGGCTTCTCCTTCCATGTTCCTATGGCTAGTTTAAAGTACAGTAAGCTGGACACTAAACCACAATATCTCTATTTCAGAAATATGGCCACATTTAAAAAAAAATGGAGAGAATCTGAATTTTCGGGAATGCTACTTGCTGCCAGACAATAACAGCTGTAATCTTCAAGATATGTTAAAGAATTTCTGGCAACATAATTTTAATAAATTTATATTATGGTTATTCAAATTCTGATGCTTAAAATAACCAAAGATTGACTAAACATATGCTGAGACTCATAGCCAATCTCTGGGCAGAATGCATGGAATCTTATGAAAGAAGGGGGAGATAAAAAGACCTGGAGGGGACAAGAGCTCCACAAGGAGAGCAACAGAACCAAAAAATCTGGGCACAGGGGTCTTTTGTTAGACTTATAAGCCAAACAAGGACCATTCATGCAGATAATCTAGAACTCCTACACAGAAGTAGCCCATGGCAGCTCAGTGTCCAAGAAGGTTCCCCACTAATAGGAACAGGGTCCATCTTTGACATGAACTCATGGGCTGGCTCTTTGATAACCTCTACCTGAGAGGGGAGCAGCTTTACCAGTCCACAGAGGAAGACAATGAAGCCAGTCATGATGAGACATGATAGGCTAGGGTTAGATGGGAGTGGACAAGGACCTCCCCTATCATTGAACTGGGGGAGGGGCATAGGAGAAGGAGAGGGAGAGAAGGTGGGATTGGGAAGGGATTGCAGAGGGGACTACAGATGGGATACAAAGTGAATAAACTGAAATTAATAAAGATAAAATAAAAATTAAAAAAGGATCTACTCAAATCTGCTTTTGAGTTCTGAGGTGTTAGTCTGTCATGACAGGGAGATCGGGGTAGAAGAGCAGCACCTGTATCCAGAAAGCAGAGAGAAACAATGTGACATCTGCCTTACTGTCCCCTTTCCCTATTTTATTATCGCTAGGTGAGTTTAGATGAGGTTCTCTTCTCTCAGATGACATTAGCTTATGGCAAGCTGACATAAAAGTATCCAACACATATAGCAAGCAGGTATTTTTGTGTAGTGTTTCTAAATTTTCTGAGTGAGATCAATGCCTGATTGCATGAGAAAAACTTTTGCCTTTACAGCTTTCTTGAAAGAATACATGAAATAAATATTTTTTGAGGTTATTTTAAATTTTATATTTATTTCATGTATTTTTTTATATATTACAATTTATTCACTTTGTATCACAGCTGTAGGCTCCTCCCTCGTCCCCTCCCAATCCTGCCCTTCCTCCCTCTTTTTCTTCTTTGTCCCTCACCAGTCTACTGAGGGGGGTATTCCTCCCCTTTCATCTGACCCTAGCCCATCAGGTCACATCAGGAGTGGCTGCATTGTCTTCCTCTGTGGCCTAGTAAGGCTGTCACACCCTCACGGGGAAGAATCAAAGAGTTAGCCACTGCATTCTTGGCATAAACTGCCGCTGCTCCCTTTACTAGGGAACCGACTTAAATACTGAGCTGCCATGGGCTACATCTGTGCAGGGGTTCTAGGTCATCTCCACGAATGGTCCTTGGTTGGAGTTATAGTCTCAGAAAAGAACCCTGTTCTCTGAATTTTTTGGTTCTGTTGCTCTCCTTGTGGAGCTCCTGTCCCCTCCAGTTCTTTCTTTCTCCTTCTTCTCTCATAAGTTTCCCTGCACTATGTCCAAAGTTTGACTATGAGTCTCAGCATCTGCTTCAAGAACTCGAGTGTCAACAAATGCTGGAGAGAATGTAGAGAAAGGGTAACCCTCCTCCATTGCTGGTGGGAATGTAACCTTCTATAACTACTTTGGAAATCAATTTTGTGCTTTCTCAGAGGATTAGGAGTAGCGCTTTCTCAAGATACAGCTACACAACTCCTAGGCATATATCAAAAATATGCTCAAGTATATAACAAGAACATTTGTTCAACCATGTTCGTAGCAGCTTATTTGTAATAGGCAGAATCTAGAAAAACCTAGATGTCCCTCAGCTGAGGAATGGATACAGAAAATGTGGTACATTTACACAGTGAAATTTTACTCATGAAATTTGCAGGCAAATGGTGAGAACTAGAAAAGATAATCCTAAGTGAAGTATCCCAGAAACAGAGTGACATACATGGTATATACTCACTAATAAGTGGATATTAGTCATAAGATATAGGATAATCATGCACCTAAGCTAAACAAGGAGGACCCTGCATAAGATGCTCAATCATCATTCAAAAATGCAAATGGGATAGACATCAGAAGAGGGAGAAAACAGGGAACAGGGCAGGAGCCTAGCCCAGAGGGCCTCTGAAAGACTCTGCCGAGCAGGGTATTGGAAGAATCCTTGACATAAATGCTTGCATACATTTTTATCAGTGGCAAGGTATGAGACTTGAGTCCTTTGTGCTGTTGTACAAAGAAGTTCCTGGGAAGAGTATCCAGGTCTGCAGATTCGTGGAGCAATTTAGCTCAAATAGGTTGAAAAATTAAAGCCAATTAATTTTTATCACTCTTGAAGTTCCAATAATCAGATTATTACTGTATTTTTGCAGGAAAACAAACAAAATTTTTAATTTATTTTTTGCAATAGTGGTCAACTGGTTAAAGATTTTTTTGCCAAACATTACAAACTTCATTGCTTTATATATCTCAACATCTATTCACATATTGAAATGGTTATGTTTATACATTGAATGTACCTTTCTTCTGAATCTATTAATAATATCAAACTAAAATAAGTCTACATTACATTGTTAATACATTATAATACATTTAATAATAATGGAAGCTATTTGGTAAAGAAAGCCTTGATAGAATTTATTAGGACTCATTTACATAAAAAAAAATTCAGTAACCTGTTATTCTTGTAGCCTGGTGACTGCCAGGGAATATATTCAGTTCAATGCCTGCAGCATGCTTTGAAATTGTTATTGGCTCTGGGATCTTTGTAAATCACCAGACAGGAAACACTAATCTCAAGTAGAAAATATTAATAAAAGCTTATGTTGTACTGTTACTTCCAAATATATAGCCGTCCTATCATTTTCCTAGTCAATTTATTTGGCTAGATATGATGTTAGCTTGAAATCATGCTAAAAGAGAGGAACAGTATGCATATGTCAATGTGTAAACTGCAAAATTTTTAAATGTGAGAGAAAAGAAGTGACTAAAGAATGATGGAGAGCTAGCTGTACATGTAATTTGATATAGTAAATTTTATGTCATATTGAGTTGTAAAATTGACTCAGAATTTTTAAAATAAACATAAAATAAAGGTTCAAATATGTTCTTAAGGATAAAAAACCTTAATTAAAATATTTTAACACAATATTCGAAATTTCAATAGACTTAAACGTTAAAATATTTTTGTACAAATGAGATAACATGTAATATATTCAACAATAAAAAAGAGAGCAAGAATAGTCTTTTTGTTGTGTGCCATAACCTTAACATAACTGGACAGCATGGCGAGGCAGAGATACTTTTGAGAATTATATGGAAGAAGGGACCTTCACCCTGGAACCTAGATGAATTCTTTTAAAGCATAAAATCAGGGATTCTAGCATGATTAACAACTGTTCCATGTCTTTGTCCTTTAGCAGCTAAA
Organism: Rhombomys opimus; assembly: GCA_010120015.1. Lineage (NCBI taxonomy): Eukaryota > Metazoa > Chordata > Mammalia > Rodentia > Muridae > Rhombomys > Rhombomys opimus. The sequence continues at coordinate 553,568 of REGO01000441.1, read as the reverse complement.
AGAGTACACTTTTCTTGAATTGTCACAATAAAGCCTAATTCAGGGAAAGAGCATATAGTAACTCCTTGTAGAAGAGTAGTAGCTTCCGGTTTCCCTGACTGGATTGTAAATGCAGTCAAAGCACACGCAGAAACAATCTACATTGTCTCTTATTGATTGAGGAAAAGCAAAGATGGCAGGTACCTTTAAAATATTAATAATGCTTTATCTATAACCAAAATTATTTAATTAATAATTAATAATACTTAACTAGTTTCTCCAAAAGTCCATACGTAGAATTTAAATACATATTTATCTTTTCCCCAGTCCTTCTCAGATCCTCCTTCTTCCACTCTGACCTTTCTCACAATCTGACTTTGAATTTTATTCTTCACTTTCAAAACCACTGAGTTTATTTTGTGTTTCCCAACTACTGTCTTGGGAGAAGGGCCTACTGTAATGTGTGCATGAACTACCAGGGAATATACCTTTAAATAAAACTGACTCCTCCATTCCTAGTGACAATCAAACATCAAAATCTTCTTCTCTTTTTATGGTCATAGACATTTTTATTTTTGTTTAATTTCTTTTTTTTATTAATTATACTTTATTCACTTTGTATCCCCCCATAAACCCCTTTCTCCTCCCCTCCTAATCCCATCTTCCCTCTCCCTTGTTCACTCATGCCCCTCCCCAAGTCCACTGTTAGGGGAGGTCCTCCTCTCCTTCCTTCTGATCTTAGTCTATCAGATCTCATGAGGAGTGGCTGAATTGTCATCTTCTGTGGCCTGGTAAGGCTGCTCACCCCTCAAGGAGAGGTGATCAAAGAACAGGCCAATCAGTTTATGTCAGAGGCAGTCCCTCCAAACTCCTCTCTCCACTCTGTACTGGGATTTTCAACCTGGTAATAATCTGGATGGGTCATCCCTATTGGTTGACTTTCATAGTACTGGAAGATGCTGTGTGTACTATTAGAAGAGAAAAATAATTATCACTCTCACCCACTTGTGAATCCTGTGAGCAACCAAAAAGGCAGACTTGACAAAATACCACCACTGGTGCAGCAATGGAATTATTGTTGGCGGCGAGGGGGAGGGGGGGATTACCAAGACTTCTTGTGTGGACCTAAGGGCCACTGCATGAGATTAAAACGTTGCCGGCATTGTTAACAGGAGGAAGAACCTTAGGATAGGTAGGTTGTAGGTCTTACAAAAGTGCCTAACACAATTACCCGGCTAAACGGATCCAGTATTAAAATAGCTTGTAATGACTATTCATTTTCCTTACAGTTGATTGCTTCTCTCAGCTCTCATCAGAGATGATTCTTCCTGTAGAAGATGGCATCAACAGGTCAGTGTACGGGGTATAACTGACTGGGATGCTCAGACCTTAGTAAGATGTAGTGCCACACCCCTCTACATAGCGTATGGACTTCTCCACAAAAGCAGGAATGGGTTGGAACACTGTAAGAGCCAGAGGTAGTAGACAACTTTAAGTGCTTCACAGCTACTACTGGGAAATTTTCCATATGAAGACATAGTGAGTGTAACAACATACACAGGACCTACACAAAACTAAATTTGAACAGTTTTCTTTTGAAATTTAATTTGAAAGTCACCAGAAATGTATATGTGGCTAATGTAAGACAATCAATTACATGTTTTCCTTTGAAGAACTATTACACACACCTGAATATGTCTTATTATCCATTCCCCTTTGGGAAGCACATATTCCCATTTGGGTGTATCTTATTTGCATCTGAGTACCTGTTTTAATCTTAATTTCACGTTCAACTCTATACTAAGTATCTTTAATAGCAGCTTTGATTGCTGCTTCATAAACTTGCTAGTCTTGAGTATGTTTTCATGGTAAAGATGCAAGACTTTGTCCTAAATTTAGATCCCTAAAATTCTCAAGGAATTTTTCAGGAATTTCCCAGTATTGCATTGTGAAGCTATATCTCTGTTCCCTCACTTTTTATTCTGTTGCCTGCTTTTTGATCACTTCCCCCTGGTAGGCCTGCTTCTCCAGGCCACAAGGGGGAAGAGGATGCACTCAGTCCTGATGGGAATTGATGGGCTTTGATGGGTTAATAGGAGGAAGGCTCCCTTTTTCTGAGGAGTAGGAAAGGGATTTACAGAGGAAAGGGAGAAAGGATTGGACCTGGGAGAAAGGAGGTAGGGGGCTGTGACTAAATGAATAAATAAATAATGAATAAATCAATTTAAAATGCAAAGAATTAACAACAAAATTGTGAAAATAATTAGCATACTGATAGAAAAGTAAATTAAAGTTGATTTTTCAAGTGGAGAAAAAAATTAAAACGATCTAAGGGAAGTCCATGAAAAAATGGCTGTTTTTAAGAAGAATTACTCAGTTTTGAAAGTGAAGGAAACCATTATATTTCTACTATAGAGTTGAGCCTCCATAGCAATACTTGAGATACATGTACACAAAAGGACTCGAGCTACATAATAACATATGCTTAAGTACTCAACTAAAGATGCAGAGTGAAACAATCATTTTCAAGGGAAGGAGAGAGAAGATGCCTGGGTTCTCATCAAAGTGCTTATTCATTCGGCAAGAGCAGATGAAGGAAGGCCCGAACCACAGTACAGCCTCTCCCCTGTGGCCAACATTCCCTTGTTGTGTACATTGAAAACCTAACATTGATGGCGGAACTCATATTGACAGCAGAAACAATTGTTTTTATTGATGGCAGCGAAAGAAGTGGATGCAAGAAAAATTGTGAAGTTGCTTTGTCAATCCCGAGAATGAATTGCACGGATGGTTCTCTGTTGTGTGCTTACCTCCAAACTCATTTAGCTGTTCTGTTCACATTAAATACATGGTTCATATGTCAGCTATATTTCAATAAAGTGGTTCTCAAAATACACACACACACACACACACACACACACACACATATATATATATATATATATATACACATATATTACTACTGAGAGAAACAACTAATAGTAAAAATTCAAGTATTACGAAACTTAATTCTACTTATCAGCAATGTTGTATCTACTAAGAATAAGAAGCCAGGGAGTATGTAGTACACTGAGTGTTATAGAAACAAATGTGTTCTTCCAGAACCATGCCGGTTTAACTGAAGAGGATCAGAGATCCAGGCTTGTCAAGGCTCACATGCATTATGGAAGATAAAGGGTAGTTGTCATCATAGGTTAAGTATAATTACAAGGAGCAACCTGAAGAGAAGGATGACGAATGACTACGACATTCAGTTGGATATATTCTGCCCTTGTACAGAGAAAATATTGAGATTTGTCTTTTATAATTACAGGGTTCATTGCTGCAAAGGTTAGTTTAACGCATTATATATGTAGGTATATATTGACATATATACAATATATAATAATATTTAATCTCTTTAAATTATTTCTCTCTATATTTTCTTTATTTAAAGAGATGTTTTATTTAACAAACATTAAGACATCTAAGTATATCAATTTTATATAACCAACTAAATATATTATTTGTGTTGGAGAGGGAAGGTGAGACAAAGGAAGCTTTTGAATAATTACCTAAGGATGCATAAATGACTCCATCCTCATGTCTTAGGAAAAATAAAAATTGCTGTGTCAGAGGAAAAAGAAATTGGACACAAGAGGTTATAATTACGGGAAATAATGATGTTCAGTTGCAAGGAAATTGGCCAGCCAGGCTTGCTCAGATCATCTGAGTCTGAATCCGTCTCTTTGTGGGTAAGCACATTCCCTTTTTTAGGTACAGGGAAAATAAAGTTTCTTATGGGGAATAAGGTCAACTCAGAGTCATGACCTGTTTGCATGGGATGAAATGTAAGAGGCAGGTGGAAATGAATTTGGCTATTGCTGTTTTTATTCCCAGATCTAAAATGTCAAAATTTGAGATCGAATGTTCTAAATTTCAACAATCTAGAGACTATTAGTGACAGAGTTTATTTTCATCCATATAGGCAGCAAGAAGTAGGCGTTTATGTAATTTATGTAAGCTGAAAAAGTGTCAGGAATATGTATATCATCAAAAGGGAGTGCTTGTGACTTCTTAGAAAGTGAGATTAATTTAGACATCTTAGCATAAATAAAAATTTCAAAGGAAAAATCTTGTCAGCGTAAACAACAGAAGTTATCTGATTTCATACAAGGTGAGTGAATTCCCTTATTAACGTATGGAAAAATCGACTGAGCAATTAAGTTAAAGAGGTATGATTTCTGTAGTCACAGATTAATTTCAAATGAATCTTTGAGAGGCATTCTCTCACATGACCAAGAGCCAACAAAGATTATTTTCCAGAATTAATATTATGATTAAGCCATAATCTATTTTCAGGTTTCATGCAAAAATGTTTTGTTAATTATTATCTCAGTTCTACCTATATATTGGTGTAATGTAGTAGTGCAACACATGGGGAGAAGGAAAGATTCAATTGAAAATCGAAGGATCTATTGGTATTAACAGTGATGACAAACATATTCCATCAACCTACCAATTGTACTTAATACAATTCTAGTTTTAAATTTTTTTCCTGCTGATTAATAGCTGATTGAACAAATTTTAGGGTGCTGTGGGAGATCCATCAGAAAGACTAAGCAGACAGAGATTTAATTTAAATTAATATAAAGTATTAGAGAGCTGATAATCACATTAATGTTTAGAAAATCCCAGTATAGCTCAGAATCTTGCTCAGGGTGCTTTTTTTCTTTTTCTTTATATATTTATTTACTACAGTTTACTCACATTGTATCCCCACTGCAGCCCCCTCCCTCATTTCCTCCCATTCCACTCACACACCCTTTTCTCCCCCATGCCCTTTCCCTGGTCCCCTGATAGGGGAGCATCTCCTCAACCTTTTATGTTACCCTAGCTTATCAGGTCTCATTAAGGCTGGCTACATCATTTTCCCCTGTGGCCTGGCAAAGCTACACCCCCCAGGAGAAGGAGATCAAAGAGCAAGCCACTGAATTCATGTCAGACACAGCCCCTGTACCCCTTACTAGGTAACCCTCTTGGAAACTGAGCTGCCTATGTGCTTCCTTTGAACAGGGGCATCTAGGTCCTCTCCATGCATGGCTCTTATTTGGAGTATCAGTCTCAGCAGGCACCCCTGGGCCCAGGTATTTTGGCTGTTTTTCTCCTTGTGGAGTTCCTGTCCCCTCCAGGTCTTTCTATATATAGGAAGATACAGAACTGCCTAATCCAAGTGACTAGGAGAGTCTAGTATAGTGCATGGCTATTGCCTCCCCTCCATCACCCTTCCCACTCCTTTGCTCTGATCTCCTCCCCAAGCATGGCTGATCATATGAGTCACCATATGCCTAGAATAAGTAGACATTTGGATTTATTAACACACTTTTCAATTCCTTTGATCAACTACTAAGGATATCCCATTGGCGCCCATCCCTGGGTTTATGTTGAATTTTGTAAAGAGAAGAAAAGCTGTCCTTTCTGGGAAGCCACCTGTCAGTGAATGGTGCACTAACCAAGTCTGGAAAACTAAATATAATATATTCAACATAGTTGCAAAGGCTTTGGACTTCCGAGTTAAACGAAAACCTTCAAAGAAAACCTTCAAAGTTCGCTCAAAGTCTCCATTGAAGAATACACTTGACTTTCTTGTCTTGAGGAAAATCTGTAAAAAAAAAAAAAACAAAAAAAACAAAAAACAAAAAACAAAAAACAAAAAACAAAACAAAACAAAAAAAAAAACAAACAACCTCCCCACACACAAGTTTTGTATCCATTCCTCCCTTGATGGACATCTTGGTTGTTTCTAGGTTCTGGTTATTACAAATAAAGCTGCTACAAACATGGTTGAGCAAATGTCCTTGTTGTGTACTTGAGCAAATATACCTAGCAGTGGTATAGCTGGGTCTTGAGGAAGCGTTATTCCTAATTGTCTGAGAAAGCGCCAGATTGACTTCCCAAGTGGTTGTACCAGTTTACATTCCCACCAACAATGGAGGAGGGTTCTCCTTTCTCCAAAACCTCTCCAGCATATGTTGTCACTTGAGTTTTTCGAACCTTTACTTGGATGAAGCCCGTGGTAGCTCAGTAACCAATTGGTTTCCCATAGTAAGGGGAACAGGGACTATTTCTGACAGGAACTCAATGGCAGGCTCTTTGACCTCCCCACCTCCCAAGTGAGGAGCAGTCCTGCTAGCCACAGAGGAGGACTTTGCAGCCAGTCTTCAAGATACCTGATAAAACAGGGTCAGATAAAAGGGGAGGAGGTTCTCCCCAATCAGTAGACTTGGAAAGGGGCAGGGAGGAGATGAGGGAGGGAGGGTGGAATTGGGAGGGAATAAGGGAGTGGGATTTAGCTGGAATACATAGTTAATAAAATGTAACTAATAATAAAATTAAATTAAAAAATTGGAATTAAATCTATTTCCAATTAAGGGTCAGTAACGTGGAAGGACTGGAATTGCATTTTACTCATAAAATATTTGCCTAATATTTGTTCTTGAATTTTATCTCCTGCACCACCAGGAAAGTTACTTTGTATGGCAACACAAACCTTAAGAATTCTTTTATTTCACATACCACTGCGCTCAAATTTAATGGCTCATACTTTTCTTTTTTGCTTTTTGACAGTATAAGGAAATTAGCTGTTTCCTGGCAATTAGTTAGAAGTCCTTCATTTTCACTCTGTTGAAGACTGAAGGACAAATCAGTGATAATAGAATCCAGTACTTGGATAGTCAGCTAAGATTCTTGTCTAGGAGTCATTTATCATGGAAATGGTGCCTACTCTTTAAAAATAATGCAAATTTGAAAACAGCTTTCTGCATGATTGAAGTCTTTGTCAATAGCCTTCTGCAGCATAAGACAAATGTTAACTTTATTCTGAAGTGATAGATAACTTAGGGAATGGTATAATTAGCTGAATGTATGCATTTGTATAGTATATATTCCAAATCTTCTCTTCCCCATTTACATCTTATATACTTCTCATATTCATACTCTCGTAAAGCTAAGTTGACTGAAAAAGTCATTAAAACAGAAAACATCTGTTTTGTTTTCTTTCACCCTACAATTTTGTCAAGTATTAAAGTATTAGCATTCTAAGACAATGTCTACCTTAAATATACTTATTAACCAAATTCAGAGAGCTTAGGTTTAATTACATATGCAGTGCTAGATAAATGGATATTGTAAAACAGAAGATAAACTTATTATTATTATTATTATTATTATTATTATTTGCAATTTCAAAATCTTAACATCTTTTAAATCCAAGTTTATATTGTGTGGGTTTTAATATAAGCACTATCAAAAATATAAGGAAATTCCTTGTTGATGCTAATTCTTAAGCTATATATATTAGCAAATCTATTTATATAGGCCAATAAAATATAGTTGATCTTATCTAAAACATTGTGATAAAATTGTAAATGGTTTATTATTTTACTTTGTACTTATTTTATCTCTTGCCAAGTAATTTAAATATTCTACTCTATTTATTAAACCTAAATATAGAGCTGATCCTATTGTACTATTTTTTAGTTCTCACAGAATTTCTCATTTTTTCAACCCTAAAATACTAGTGTTAAAATATTTATAAAATAGTGTCATTGTTTTAACCAAACAACTCCAAATATCAAAAAGCACGTGCTTGAGATATCCTGCCCAGTATTTTGCCAGCTTGTAACCTTCCTGGATATGTCATTTGGCCTTGGTACTTACTGCTCACAGGTCTTTTTCTGCTTCCATCGCTGTCTCCTGAGTACTGGTTACTCTCCTGCTGGGCCATTTGTCTGCTTCACACTTTGAGGTTTTCTTTGTGTAGGACCACACTCCTAAAAAGATACTGTTCTTTCCGTGTCACTGCAGAGACAACCTTTGGAATTGATTTACTGGTCAGGAACCTCTTCAGCTGTCACAAACATTCACTCAGGGGAATGAAAAGCAGAATAGTGTCAGTGAGCTCCCCTGTGGGTCTAACAACCCCCGCTCACAAGGTTATCACTCCACAGTGGCTTGTGGGACTGCTAAGTACACACCGCTTCTTCACAATTCATCCGAACAGTTAAAACATTCACAGATTTTGAAACAAGTCAGCTATTTTCCATAAGCTGATAGCCAGAGATAACTATTGCCTTTTGCATACTGTTTGGGAACAAGTGATATTTTGTTCGGCAAATGTAGTGGATGGGCCAATTTCTTTCACATTTATTTGGCATCTTTTACACTTATGGCATCTTCGTACGTATGGCTGACAAGGATATTAGTGATGTGATGTCGGTGTAGGGGTTACGTAGTTCATCTAAATTCACAATGGAATATTCTAGAATGCAGAAATGGAACTAACACTACTTGTGTAAGAGTACCTACCACGGATATTATTTAAACTGTGAGGGATTTATGAGGTAGCAATGTAAGCAGAGCATGTTTATCTGTCTTCTGTGAGGCATGAAAAAAAAAATAACTTTGGTATGTAGTCGATCATCAGGCCCACGCTTTGATGCTTCTGAGTTTGGAACATAACTGACTTCAGGCCGTGCCGAGAAGGTTTTGAAAGCCTTAGGGCAGGAAAGCGATGCAGAGGTTTTCAGACATTCATTAATTAGCTTATCTACCCACATCCTGAATATAATTTACTCCACAGAAAAACAGGGCTGATCCCTCCATTTAACTGCTGAGCCTCGGCAAGTGCATTTTGCCATCGCTCCCTCAGCACAGGCTGATAAGCAGTGAAGCTGAGTGCGGTGGGCATTTTAATATTCAGTTCACCTCTTTCACCCTTTGCCTCGGGGCAGCTCACGTACTTTGCACAACCTGAACTTTAGCAGAATTTGGAAGAATTCACCTTCGGGAAATTAAAACTGCAGATCTAGTCGAGGGACCTATGATTACAAATAATTCACACGCTCCTCTTATTTGGCAATAGTACCCAACAGTGGTGTGAGGAACAGATTTGATCTGCGGGTTCTTTGGTAGCCTTGCACACTGCAGTAACTTTAAGTGTGTCAGCTCCTAAGCCTATATCAAGTTGAATGTAGCACAAATAGTGTTTGCAACCTTTCTATATCTGTCCTTCTAATCTCCCTGTCTTTTTCCTTCCTTTTCTTTTGACTCTTGCTTCTTTTCCTGCCCTCTTCCTTTTTTTTTCCCCCAGGGTTAGATCTCACTTTTTTTCATATGCTAGACTTGAGCTTGGGATGCCATGCTTTAATCTTTTAAATAGCTATGATTATATGTATGCAACACATATATATTTGATGGGATGGCACTGAAAGAATGCATTTGATGTTCACATAACTTTTCCATGCACATGTGTATGCACACACACACACACACAGACATACACAGACACACACCACATCGATGGAATTTTCTTCCCCAATATGAATGAAAGGTATCAGATAGATAATGCTCAGGACTCTTACTTCTGATAGCTCACAGTTGAGACCCTGTCAAGGGACAGGAGAACAAACTGGCTTGCTCAACACTCCTGCCCTTACCTTTTGATCTGCAATTGCACCACAGATTGCACCTAAGAATTGATATTTTTCCAGGGCTCTCCAGCTCATTCCTATTGTGTAGGTCTTTGAGAGTAATGAGCTTATGTCCCATTTTCCCTTTGTTTACTAGCCCGTTCCAAGTTCTCACAAGGTTTGAGTCCCAATTCCTTTCTTACAAAACAAATTAAAAATAAATTTCTAGATTTTATTTTAGAATATAGTTCCTCAGGAAGCCTAAACTATGTAAAATAATTTGAATATGAATATTTCTTCCTTGATGGAGAAAGGAAAAAGCAAATCCATGTTCATTTCATGTGTCCAGCTTGCTCTCTTCATTGTGTTCAAAATTTACTTTGAGGAAAAGGAGCAAAGGTATGGAATGAGACATTTGCGGGTTCTTTGAAGATTGTTCCTAGCAAAGCTTAAATAGATTAAAGCTTCCTCCTAGTTGTTCTGTTTGTTTTTTGTTGTTGTTGTTGTTTGTTTGTTTGTTTTTTGCTTTAGTTATGAAATGATGCTGCAGTTTGCATCAATTAAAAATAAAGTAATAAATCATATATGCACTTTTCTTTCACAATATTTATTTGCATTTACTGCAGTGCAACTAATTTGAAAAATTGGTTTGTCTTGCAGGGTTGTAGCCTCTTGAAGTGGGCATGTCTTTCTTCACCTTAAGGAAATTACGGACTCTTCAGTTTTCTGCTCCCCACAACCTCCAAGACACTTACCCCCAAGGTGTAAAATAGGACTCTACACACTTGCCTTCTAAAAATCATTTATTCTTTGTGTGATTTGGATCAAGTGAAGATGACATATTGGTGACACTTCATCTGTTCAGTAGAATTGCTAATGCCCTGCTTTTCTTCTCTTTTGCTATTCAGTGAGGGTTAGGTCACAGTTTTTCATCACCCCACTTGGCAACTTTTATCCAAACTTCTCTTTCTAAATTTCCTGTCAGAACTGTTCTTAAAAAGAGCACATTTGTATAATAGCTAAGAGTTTGAACTTTGAAATCAGTCATTCCTCATTTGCATTCCTCTTATGCCATTTGCAAAATTATAATTAACATACATTTTCTGTGAATTCTAAAAGTCCATATGTTCATCTGTAGTAAAAATAGTGATTTGACCTACTAGCCAGGCCTACTAAGTCAAAGAATTCATAAAGATTTAACTATGAAACTTGTTCAAACCAAAAGCTCAAAAATTAACACAGAATCAGTATTTAAAAAGCAAAAAGCAAAACAAAACAAAACAAAATGAAACAAAACAAAAAACCATAAAACAACAACAACAAAAAGAAGCTAACTACAGCCAAGCACAGTAGTGCATGCCTGTACCTGAAACATTCAGAGAGGAAGAGGCAGAAAGATCTCTGTGAGTGTGAGGCCAGCCTGGTCTACAAACTGAGTTCAGGACAGCCAAGGTTACACAGAGAATCCCTGTATAAACAAACAAACAAACAAACAAATATTAACTAACAAATAAAAAGCTAACTACAAGAACAATAAAGGAGTACCAGTCCCAAAGGGCCAGCCAGGAGAATTTAAACACCAACAAGCCAAGTACTGCAACTAAAAAAAAAAAAAAAAAATGGGGTATAGAGCTAAGCAGAGAATTCTCAACAGAAGAATCAGAATGTCAGAGAAACACTTAAAGAAATGTTCCACATCCTTAATCATCCACCAAATGCAAACCAAAACAACCCTGAGAGTCCACCTCACAACAATTACTATGGCTAAGATCAAAACTCAAAACACTACACATGCTGAGTCTATGGGCTCAGATGTGAGGTAGATAAGGGGAGCAGGGACTGTCTCTGACATGAACTCAGTGGCTGGCTCTCTGACCACCTCTTCCTGGGGGGTGCAGCCTTGCCAGGCCACAGAGAAGACAATGAAACCAAACCTGATGAGACCTGATAGGCTAGGGTCAGATGGAAGTAGAGAGGGTCCTCCCATATCAGTGGACTAGGGGAGGGGCATAGAAGGAGAAGAGGGAGGGTGAGTGGGATTGGGAGGAGATGAGGGAGGGGGCCACAACTGGGATACAAATTGAATAAATTGTAATAAGTGATAATAATTTAAAAAAGAAAAAAAACTACACATGCTGGAGAGGATGTGGAGAAAGTAGAACTCTCTTCCATTGCTGGTGGAAATGTAAACTTACACAACCACTTTGGAAATCAATCTGGCACTTTCTCAGACAGTTAGTAATAGTGCTACATCAAGATCCAGCTATACCAGTCCTGGGCATATATACCCGAAAGATGTTCAACCATACAACTAGGGCACTTGTTCAACCATGTTCATAGCAGCTTTATTGCTAATAGCCAGAATCAACCTAGATGCCCCTCATCTGAAGAATGGATGCAGAAATTGTGGTACATTTATACAATGGAATACTACTCTGCAATTAAAAATGAGAAAATTATGAAATTTGCAGGCAAATGGATGGAACTAGAAAATATCATGCTGAGTGATGTATCCCAGAAACAGAAAGACATGCACGGTATATACTCACTTATAAGTGGATATTTTCCATATAATATAGAATAAGCACACTAAAATCTATAGTCCTAAAGAAGACAAACAACAAGGACCCTACAGAAGAGGCTTTATCCTTACTCAGAAGGGCTAACAGGATAGACATCGGAAGTAGGAGACAAGGAAAAGGACAGCAGCCTTTCACAGGGTAAATCTGAAAGACTCTACCCATCAGGGTATTGAAGCAGATGCTGATACTCATAGCCAAACACTGGGGCACAATGCAGGAAATCTTATGATAGAAAGACCTGGAGGAGACAGGAGCTCCATAAACAGACCAATAGAGCCAAAATATATTATATCAGGGGGCCCTGCAGAGACTGATGAATTAACAAAGGACAATTGATAGAGAGGTCCTAGACACCCTGTTCAGAAGTAACTCACGGGCAGATCAGTCTCTATGTGGGTTTCCTAATAAGAGGAGTAGGGCCTGATATGAACTCAGTAGCCAGTTCTTTGAGCAATTCCTCCTTGGCAAGGTGGCCTAACTAGGCTACAAAGAACAAGGCTCCCAACAGTCCTGATGAGACCTGATAGGCTAGGGTCAGATAGTAGGAGAGGAGGACCTTCCCTATCAGTGGACTAGGATAGGGACATAATGGGGGGGGGGCAAAGGGTGATGAAGAAGAATATAGCCAGAATTCAATATGAATTAATTGTAATAAATAATAAAAAAATAAACAAGAAAAATTTTAAATTAGAACAATAAATTTATTGTGTGTTGCAAATTAAAAATAAAATAGGCTTGGTGCTATATAATGTTTATTATTAGTGGATATTATCTAACCTGTTATCACAAATAATAAGACAGATTTAGATTTAATAATTGTCTTATTTACCTTGGGCAAGGCAGATATCTCTACTTACACTGTCTAAAATCACCTCACCATCCATCTCCCAGCCCCCATTCAATGCCATCCTCCTTGATCTTCAATCCATAATCTTTTAAATACTTGCTTTTACACTTCATCTTGGCCTTTTTAGGCCTTTTGGGAGTCTCTCCTCTTGACCTCATTTTTTTTTTTTTTTTTTTTTTTCTCCAAGCTAATCCATCAAGCCCCCCTCCTTCTTCCTCTCTTCATGTCCAACTGTCCCCTGATTCACATGATTCTTCCCTCCTCGAGAGCCAGGGAACCTAGCCATACTGATCCCATTCTGCCCTGCCCAGATATAAGCCATTTAATGAACCAATCAGGCATAATGTTTTAGGTATGTTTATACAAGCAAGGATAGGTGTATCTGTCAGGCAGTACCAGATCTTGAGTGCCAGTAATTAGCATTAGACCAACTTCCAACATGATTGAGTTTCCTAACATATTTTAAAATCATTATATTATTTCTTCAGATTTTAGTTATATGATACTATTTCTTCTTCAAAGGTGACCTGTAAAATTTTATAAAATAACTCTTGTTAATTTAAGTCACTCAAAACACTGGTTTTGTTTCTGCACATCTCATTTATTTATTTATTTATTTATTTATTTATTTATTTATTTATTATTAATTACACTTTATTCATTTTGTATCCCCCCATAAGCCTCTCCCTCCTCCCCTCCCGATCCCACCCTTCCTCCCCTTTCTGCATGCATGCCCCTCCCAAGTCCACTGATAGGGGAGTTCTTCCTCTCCTTCTTTCTGCTCTTAGACTATCAGTTCTCATCAGAAGTGGCTGCATTGTCATCTTCTGTGGCCTGGTAAGGCTGCTCCCCCCCTCAGGGGGAGGTGATCAAAGAGCAGGCCAATCAGATTATGTCAGAGGCAGTCCCTCTTCCCATTACTATGGAACCCACTTGGACACTGAACTGCCATGGGATACATCTGTGCAGGGGTTCTAGGTTATCTCCATGAATAGTCCTTGGTTGGAGTATGAGTCTCTGGGAAGTTCCCTGTGTTCAAATTTTCTTGTTCTGTTGCTCTCCTTGTGGAGCACATCTCCTTTTTAATTTTTTTCTTTATTATTATTTTTATTACAATTTATTCAATTTGTATCCTGGCTGTAGCTCCCTCCCTGATCTCCTTCCAGTACTGTCCGCCCTCCCTCCTCCTCTTATGTCCCTCCCATAATCCACTGATAGGGAGGTCCTTCTCTCCTACTATCTGACCCTAGCCTATCGGGTCTCATCAGGACTGTCTGGAGCCTCGTTCTCTGTGGCCTAGTTAGGCCAGCTCACCAGGAGGAGGTGATCAGAGAGCTGGCCACTGAGTCCATCTGAACAATAGCCCCAACTCTCCTTCGTAGAGAACCCACAGGAAGACGGATCTGCCCATGGGCTACTTCTGAGCAAGGGGTGTAGGTCCTCTCTGTGCATGGTCCTTGGTTGATTCGTCAGTCTCTGGACAGCCCTCTGAGCCCAGATTTTGAGGTCCACATATCCTTTATTATTATTATTTTAATTCATTCAGGCCTACTCTTACTATTGTTAATTTTCACATGTCTCTTTAATATAGCATCTCTGCCAAACCATTCCAGATCCCACTTGTACCTACTCATGAATGTTCAATGTGCAATCTGTTACTAGAAATTACAACATAACTTTAGAGGCTGAATGTAATTTTCCTTTTTTAAGAATCACACCTATGTAAAGTATTAAATAAAATTATGCAAATATATTACACAGATATTTTTCACAGTGAAATCACAGCAGAGAACATTGTCAACCTATGTGCTCATCACTGCCATAGGAGAATGAGCATCCACCCTTCAAAAAACCTTCTGCTCTTGTTGTTATCAGCACTCCGGTGACCTCAGAGATGCTCTTCATCACTTATTAGCAAATAGAAACATCTTAGAGGATTCACAGGCTTACTTACAAAATCCCAGAGATACAAATCAGTGTCATTTGCAATCACTCAAATTTGAACCTTGCCATTTGATTTCTTTCTCTACAAGATGCTCTTAATATATAAAGATTCTGTTTATTTGATGAAGGTGGGACTGTTCTATACATATGTCTATATGTGGTATCCATTACACTCATTCATTAAATCACAGTAAACATCAAAACTGAAGAAGTCTAACCACTTGTGATGGTAGTAGCATGTCATTTGTGATTCTCTAATCCAGTTATCCCTAAAATTATCTAATGACAGCTTTGTAGTATATGCAATATTTCAACAACTTTAGGAAATACTTCATGCAATGTCAAATCATATTGCTCTAAACCTAAATTCATATTCATGCGATCAATACTATTGAAAGAAAAAAAATTAGCATCACCTATGTAGACCATTGTGCAAAGGCACTTGATGAAATGTCTGATACCCTGAGTATGATCACTAGGACCTATGTGGTAGAGGAACTTATTGACTCCTGCTAATTTTCCCTGCTTCAAATTGTACATACATTCTCCTTCTCACACAGACACATGGACACACACACACATGTACAATTTTTCTAGGTAATTTGCAATAAAATGAAGGAGAAAAGAAATAAAAGAAGAAAATGAATGAACAGAACAGAACATTTTAATGAAGGTAATATGCTCTGGGATTATGATTGCCTTTATTTTTTTAGACACTCAAGTCTTTTTCATAATCATCATGCTGAGAGCATGCCATAAACTTGATTCCATAATGAAGCACTGCATTTGAGACACATTTCCTGGACAAATGCTGGCAAATGTCTATTCATTTTAGATAGGACACTAAAAATGCACTGAAATGACAATACCACCAAGTCCAACTTAAAGAAACATAGTTTATGGTGATCACTTAAAAAATCAGGTGAGCATTTCTTTAAGTGCTTCTTTTAAAGAAATGCTCAACACCTTTAGTCGTCAGTTAAATAAAAATCAAAACTACCCTGATATTTCACCTTACATCCATCAGAATGGCAAAGATCAAAACTTCAAGTGACAACACATGTTGGAGAGAATGTGTAGAAAGAGGAACCCTCCTCCATTGCTGGTGGGAATGTAAACTTGTATAACCACTTTGGAATTCAATCTGGTGCTTTCTCAGACAATTAAGAATAGCACTACCTCAAAATCCAGATATACCACTCCTAGGCATATATTCAAATGATGCTCAACTATACAACAAGAACATTTGCTCAGCCATGTTCATAAAAGCTTTATTTGTAATAGCCGAAAGCTAGAAACAACCCAGATGTCTCTCAAAGGAGGAATGGATACAGAAATTGTGGTACATTTACACAATGGAACACTACTCAGCAATTAAAAACAAGGAAATCACGAAATTTGCAGGTAAATGGTGGGATCTAGAAAAGATCATCCTGAATGAGGTATCCCAGAAGCAGAAAGACACACGTGGTGTATACTCATTCATAAGTATGTATTAGACATAAAATATAAGATATAGTAAAATCTGTACACCTAAAGAAGCTAAACAAGAAAGAGGACTCTGGGTAAGATGCTTAATCTTCATTCAGAGAGGCAATCAGGACAGACTTCAGAAGAGGGAGAAAACAGGGAATAGGACAGGAGCCTACCACAAAGGGCCTCTGAAAGACTCTACCCAGAAAGGTATCAAAACATATGCTCAGAAATATGGGCAAACTTTGGGCAAAGTCCAGGAAATCTTATAAAAGAATGGGGAGACAGAAAGACCTAGAGGGGACAGGAGCTCTACAAGGAAAGCAACAGAACCAAAATCTCTAGGCACAGGGGTCTTTTCTGAGACTGATATTCCAAACAAGGACCATCCATGGAGATAACCTGGAACCCCTGCTCAGATGTAGCCCATGGAAGCTCAGTGTCCAAGAGGGTGTCCTAGTAATGAGGACAGGGATTGTCTCTGACCTGAACTCAGTGGCTGGCTCTTTGATCACCTCCAAAATATGTTTTAAGAGAATTAAAAAGTGCAACATTCAAAAAGTCTTTTTAAAAATTTATTATTATTTTTTTTATTTGCCTCTGAGGGCTTTGGTAACAAAAAGGAAATATACTTCTGATTTGGAATTGATATGTTTTCTTTTAACTTGAAAAAAAACCTGATGCACAAAATATGCTCAGATAATTTAATGTTTGTGCCTCGAGCCACCTCTGGTCAACCTTTGATTGCATGGTGTTTCCAGCAAGGGTTCTTAGGCAGCCATTTTATGGTTTAATTAATTAGCCTTGCTCATGTTGATAAAAATCCTAGATGTGAGATATTGAATATATTTAGAAACATTTGATGTTACTGTGATCTGTAAAATATGTAGTAAACACTAAAATTTATTCAATTAAAACTATTTTATCTAGAAACACATGAAAAAAACTCTCTAGATTGATATTCTAAGTAATAACAGTATTTCCAAGCTAAATATAATAATTCTACTTGAACCACATAGAAAAATTCAAAGCATAAACAATCCAATTTTATTTATTGTTCTTTCTAATCTTTTATTTAGTCTTATCTCATCTATTACTCATAGGTACTCTCGAGAAAATAAAGATGTATGTGGCAAAAATCCTTCTGATCAAACACAGTGGCAGCAGTGCTAATTTCAAATGTTCTTTAGAACACAAGCAGATACTCCAACAGAAAATGCCTGGAGGAGAATGTAAAACTCACATTAAAGTACTTCAAATTTTGATAGGAAAAAAGTGCCCAAAGCCTGATTTATTCATATATCACCACAGAGTTTAACATCATTATCAATCAGAACATTGTTAGCTATATTTAAAAGGACTTTTATTGGTTATTTTAGAATTTATTTTGTTGGTACCTTTCTCAAGCATGTTAGATTATATATGATCCATGTGTCTCACTTAATGATTATAAGTAATTTGGATTAAAAAAATAGAATATATAAAAGGGAGGAAATTTTCACTTAAAAAAGTGAAAAAGTCCCCACTGGATTCACGTTCTGAAATGGATAAAACGGTGGGATCAAAAAGACAAACACTCATCAGATCATGGCATATCGGAATAAGTGATTTATATTTCAAAAGCACTGAATACGAGTTAGGATAATCCAATTTACAGTCCTGAAACAGAAGAAACAAATGGAGTGGGGTAGAAACCATTTAATCGAGGGGGATACTACAAAGTGTGAGACCATGGAATTGGCATTAAATTATGTTAAAATTTATTTCAGGTGTCTAGAAAGATGACTCAGTGAGTACAGGCAGCTGGGCTAAACCTGGGGAACTGAGTTCAACTCCCAGCACCTGTGTGAAGACCGGAACTGACTCCATGAGTTTTCCTGTGACCTCCACATACATTGGGAGGCACATGCATGCTCCATGTTCACTCTCCAAATAAATGAATATATGTAAAGATAGTTTTCAATCCATTTTTCAAATTACTTTAATTTGAAATAAAACATTTTGCTACAAAAACATAACATAAGGCATAAGTTGATACATGGGGAGAGAGAGAAAGAGAAAAGAGAAACAGTTTTAACATAAGACATAAACTTAAGTGCTAAGCAAAATAAAGAAGTTAGTTCATCAGTATGGAAAAAAAATAATGGCAGAAAATTCAATGCCTGGAGGTAAGATATATAGATATATACTGACTTAGTAAGTGCAATTTGAGAGGGTTTCTATTTCTTCATATAAGGAAATCTCTCCATAAAACAGTGTGTTCTAAAAAAAAAAAAAAAGTGTGTTCTAACATTTTGGACATTATTGAAAAACACATGAATATTTAAGGTGTTTTTTTTATTTGCATTCCTTTGTTATTGTCGGATGTTAATGTCAAATTAAAGTCATGCTCTGAGGTTTGAGAAAAACAAAGTGTAACTGACAATACTTTGGTTAATAAGTGTTGACCTTTTGAATATTTGCATGTTCTATTTATGATGTATATTTTACCTTTAGTAAAATAATTACTCCAAACTCTAAGTTTTTATTTTGACTATTTGTCATTTTTGAGCTACATTTGTCTATATTTTGATATAATTTTTTCTTTGGCTAAATGATTTAAAATACTTTCTGCCAGCTTCATTTTTTAAAAAAAAATTCTCAGTTTTGTCTTTTGAAAATCAAAAGAATTAAAATTTGATGATGTCTTATTTGACATTTTTTATATCTTTTTATTTTCATACAGTATTTAGGAATAGTTATGTAAGAGATCAGCAAGATTTAATATTAATCTAGGTAAACAACATCTCTTAGTATTTTATTTTGTTAGTACTTACACATAAAAATATATTTGATGACCTATTTTACCTGTACAGTAAATGAGGCTACATTTCTTCTGGCAACAAATATAAAATTATCTTAAGATTATTTGTTCAAAATGTTCCTTTTTCCCTGTATTTTTGAAAATGTCATTGATAATTATTTCATCACAAATGCAATATTTTTTTAGGACTATCAGGTTTTAAATGTTTTCTCATAAGCCACAGGAATACTCCCTCAGAGACCTTATTTGTTTTAACTTCTGAAATAGAAGGAGTATACTTATTTTTAAATAATTGTTATTATAAAAGTTTGCTTATTAAATTACTATAGCACTTGAGGACAATTTTTAGAATTTCAGTAGAAGCAAACAGAATTATTACTTTAGTTTTTGTTTCACTGCTATCCTAAATTATCAACTGTTTTCATAATTTACTAGGACACTTTGACTCTCACATTTACTTAATCTCCTTTATTAGGGTCTTATTGTTTACATAGCTAATTGTTGTACAGTTTTATTTAAAGTTACTCACAGATATATTGTTTTAATATTAATGAAATTTTCTTAATTCTATTTTAATTGGCATTTGGTTGCTTAAGCTTGAGAGAAATATTTCTGTGTGTGTGTGTGTGTGAGTGTGTGTGTGTGTGTGTGTTTGTGTGCAGGTAAATATTATTTTCTGCATTGAAGATCATGCTTACAATTCATTTCCATCTTACCATCTTTTGCTACTTCTTCCCCAATTTCACTGGTCAGCCCATTCATTACAACACTGAAGATAAATGCAGAGTGGTAAAATCTGTTCTTTTTCATGATATTAAGTAGAAACCATCTGGACCTTTGCCATTATGATTGTGGGTCAGATATTAGTTTTAGCTGGATAATAAAGGGATTTTGTTCTGTTAAAGATGTACTTCTAGTTTTTTCAACTAACCTATTGATAAAGAATAATATGCAATTTTGACATTCTAATATCAAATTTTAGCTCTAATTTTTGAATGTCTTATTAGGTGTTCATTACTGTTATAAACCCTCCTGCTGTGGCATACATTCTTTTTCACAATCTAGGGTATTTCCCTTTTAGGTAGTGTATTTGAAGGTAATCCTTAGGACTGTGAGTCTTTCTTTCTGTGGTTTAAACCTGATCTCTATCAAAAACTCAAGTGACAACACATGCTGGAGAGGTTGTGGAGAAAGGGGAACCCTCCTCCATTGCTGGTGGGAATGTAAACTGGTACAACCACTTTGGAAATCAATCTGGTGCTTTCTCAGACAATTAGGAATAGTGCTTCCTCAAGATCCAGCCATACCACTCCTAGGCATATATCCAAAATATGCTCAAGTACACAAGGACATTTGCTCAACCATGTTTGTAGCAACTTTATTTGTAATAGCCAGAATGTGGAAACAACCCAGATGTCCCTCAGCTGAGGACTGGATACAGAAATTGTGGAACTTTTACATAATGGAATACTACTCAGCCATTAAAAATGAGGAAATCATGATATTTGCAGGCAAATGGTGAGACCTAGAAATGATCATTCTGAGTGAGGTATCCCAAAAGCAGAGAGACACACATGGTATATACTTACTTATATAGACCTATAAGATAGAATAAACATACTGAAATCTATACACCTAAAGAAGATAAACAAGAAAGAGGAACCAGGGAATGATGATCAATCCTCACTGAGAAAGACAAATGGGATGGGCATTGGATGTAGGAGCAAACAAGTAACAGGACAGGAGCCTACCACAGAGAAAGACTCTACCCAGCAGTGTATCAAAGCAGATATTAAGACTCATAACCAAACCTTCGGCAGAGTGCAGGGAATCATATGAAAGAAGGGGGAGTTAGTAAGACCTTGAGAGGACAGGAGCCCCACAAGGACCAAATATGTCTGGGCACAGGTTTTTATTTATTTATTTATTTATGAGACTTTTTCTCCAAACAAGGACCAAGTATAGATGTAACCTAGAACCTCTGCTCTGATGTAGCCCTTGGTAGCTCAGTATCCAAGTGGGTACCCTAATAAGGGGAACAGGGAATGCTCAATGGTGAGTCTTTGATCTACCCCCCCCCCCGAGGGAGGAGCAGCCCTGCTAGGCCACAGAGGAGGACTTTGCAGCCAGTCCTGAAGATACCTGATAAACCAGTATCAGATGAATGGGGAGGAGGTCCTCCTATATCAGTGGACTTGGAAAGGGGCAGGGAGGAGATGAGGGAGGGAGGGTGAGATTGGGAGGGAAAGAGGGAGGGGGATACAGCAGGGATACAAAGTTAACAAACTGTAACTAATATTTAAAAAATTAAAAAAATTGGAAAAAAACCTGATCTTTATCACACTGGCCTTCATCAGAATGATGGGATAATATATAATAATATAATTATATATGTTGTGTGATACTCAATTTTCCCTAATTTGTTTAAAGTATTTTTCACTTGGATTTGGATAGCATTTCATTTCCTCTAACTTATACCAACTTAACAGAATTTACTTCTGTTAATGTTGAATAATCTGATTATTTTCTTCATGTTAGAGTGAAAGTATCAATTTTAGTAATATATCACTTTTTATTTGATTAAATTATATACCATAATTGAGTTCATAAGAAATGAAAGAAATTATAAAGTTGATTGTTTTAAATATTGGGAAAAAATAAACAGAAATTAACTCAAACACTCAAACAAAAAAAATTGTGCACACCCTAGAATAATAATAGTCTTTACCCAGCTGATAATATTCTTCTTGACAATTTTCAGTTTCCGTAACATTGCCTGAAGTGTAAGGCTATTCTGGAATTTCAGATTCTCTTATTCAAGTTTTCCAGTGCTGCGACTCCAGATGTATGGGGCTACATGCATAATATTGTATGACAACTGGTGACTTTTATGCACTTAGCACTTTCTTTGCTGATATTTTCTGAAAGGTATACCTACCGGAACCTGGTAATGTGTTTATTTTGGAGATAATATCATGTGGGAACAGAAAGACAGCCCGCTGTTGCTTCTAATCAGTTTTACCCTCAGTAACTACTTGAATGAACCAGCATGTGTTGGGGCATCTGCAGGTATCGAGGTTCCAGAAGCTAGGCTTGGTGTACAACGTAGTCAGTGTTGTCTGTTACTCTAACCCCAGTAATGATCTGATCCAGTACAATTGCCTGTTAATCTAGGCGGGCATGCATTAACATTATGTTGGAGACTACAGAGTATGCTTTATCTGGAAGAACAGCTACAGTTGCTTGACTATAGGAAACAATCCTCCATTTTTGAGTGATATTTCTAGGGATGAGATTTTAGTTTGCAAGTTTTAAGTTTGTTTTATATTTGTTGTCTACTTCAACAGTTTTGAGATTCTCACCCACTGAACTCTGACATTTATTTTTTTAATGTTTCACTAGTGTGCGTGTGTGTGTGTGTGTGTGTGTGTGTGTGTGCTCGTGCGCGTGTGCTTTTCAATACGTGCACATCACAATCCATGTACGGAGTGCAAAAAATAAATTGTAGGAGCCAGTCCCCTTCTTCTAGTATATGGGTTCCAGGAATCAAACTCAGGTCTTCAACCTTGATAGCCATTGTCATTGCACAATGTGCTACTTTACAAGCTCATCCCATTTGCCATTCTTAGTGGTAAACTGGCTGTTAATAGTCACGCTTCTTAGTGCTTGGATATGTGAGGCCTTCTGTGAAACATTGCCAAAATATCTTTGAAGGTGTTTGAACTTATGTGATGTTTAGATTAATAAATGTTCATGAATATATTTTCATATAGCTTTTAGCTGTTTTCATGTTGTCTTTACTCTTATTCCACTTTCTTTTGAGGTTGTATGAACTTATGTCAGTGTGAAAGTTGTATACTCATGTCTCTGTATTTTTATTTCTCTCTGAACTTCCTTCTGTGATCTTCCAATTAGATAATTAAACAAATAATTTCTTGCAATTCTTTAAGTTAAGTCTTATATCACTGTTTAAATACTTTCTCGCTTTAAAATATCCACATACATGATAAGTAATTGCTATTATAATTGCCTCTTGATTTTAAAATTGCTTCTTTTACTAATTTAAACTCATAGAAAGTAAATGGTTTGAGTGTTTTTCTATTATTTTACCATTTGAGAATTATCCTTCAAATTACCAAATTAAGTTATATGATTTCATAGTTAGACAAATATTGGACAAATATCATGTTAAGAATTGGAGCCTTAAGATTTGAACTTTGGATTACCTAAGACTAATTGCAACTCGGATGATTTACATTTGGGAGAAAGGAAAGTGAGCCTAGTGTTCAGCACGTGGCATGATGTGCTGTTGTTTGTGTTGCCCTCTGAAAAGACAGTCTTGGCCATTTACCCTTCCTGAAGTTTTACCAATGGTAGGCTTTGATTTTAGAAGACCTGCCTCTGGCTGACATTATTTCTGGCTTTCCATGTTGTTTCCAACTGCTGTGCTAAATTTTCCTGTCTCCACTGAATATTACCAGATAAGTGGATTAAAAATTCTGACTTCAGGAAACCATGCCAAGAAAGAGCATTCCCCTAAGAGAGTGCTGGCCATGCCGATGGGATGAGCTGCCTGTGTTCAAGCCCAGTCATAACATAACATCTGGGTCTTGGAGACTGAATGAACAGTACAAGTAAGTGGAAAGACACTACTGCCATGGTGTTAGCTTCACACCAAAACTAGGCTTTCCATGCCACAGAATCAGAATAATGACCCAAGGCGGAAAAGAACTGAGGGATCTCCCCAGATACAATTTTTTCCTACCAAAGCTTAGGAGCAGATGCAGCAGATCTTGAGCTGTAAAATAAATCCATTTTTTTTAAAGAATCCGTGTATTTTCCGGATATGTTATTTTTAACTCATAATAATTATTAATTGAATATTTTTAATTTATTAACTTTACATCCCAATCACAGCTCCCTTCTTTGTCCCATCCTGGCCCTACCCTTCTTCCCTCAATCCATCTATCCCCCTACTTTAGTCCTCAGAAAAGGGGAGCACTCCTCCTCTACCAACTGACCCTAGCCTATGCATTCTCCTCAGGACTGCCTGCATCCTTTCTCTCTGATTTGCAAGGCTGCCACCCCCCATGGCAAAGTGACCAAAGAGCAGTGTCCATGTAAGACAGAGGCCTTGCTCCCCTTACTAGGAAACTCACAAGGAGACTAAGTTGCTTTTGGGCTAATTTTAAGGAGGGGGCCTAGGTCCTCTCTATGCAGGTCCTTGGTTGGTGCATTGGTCTCTGTAGGGAACCTGGGCCTGTATTTGTTGACACTGTTGGCCTTCTTGTGGAGCTCTTGTCCCCTCTGTATCCTTCTATCTCCCTTCTGTTCCAAAAAATATCCCACACGCTGGCCAAAGTTTGGCTGTGAGTCTTAGAATGTGCTTCCATCCTCTGCTCAGTGGAGTCTTTCACAGGTCATCTATGGTAGGCTCTCATCCTCTTCCCTCCTTTCAACCACTTCCAGGGTCTATGGGAGACATCGAGGCTGTTCCCACTTTCTGGCTATTAAAAATAGTCTCTAGGAACATGATTGAGCAAATGTTTTTGTTGTATGGTGAAACATCTTTTGGGTATATGCTCAAGGGTGGTAAATCTGGGTCTTAAAGTATGGCTATTTTCAGTTTTCGTAGAAAGTACCAGATTGATTTCCAAAGTGGTTGTAGAAATTTGCACTCCCACCAGCAATGAATGAGAGTTCCCCTCTCTTCACACCCTCACCAGCTCATGCTGTCACTTGAGTTTTTTATCTTAGCCATTCTGATAGGTCTAAGATCTAATCTCAGTGTTATTTTCATTAGCAGTTCCTGATGGCTAATGAGATTGAACATTTCTATAAATATCTCTTGGCCATTTGATATTTCTCTGTTGAGAATTTTTTGTTTAGCTCTGTATCTCCTTTTAAAATAGGATAATTTGGTTCGTTGGTGTTTAATTTCTTGAATTACTTTTATGTATATTTTGGATAAACTCCTACACCTGATAAACACCTTCAGGAAAGTGGCTGGATTCACAATTAACTAAAAAAAAAAATAAGAAAAACACAACAACAACAAAATCCCAGTAGCCCTCCTATACACAAATGACTAATGGGCTAAGAAAAAAACTAGGGAAACATCACCCTTCACAATATTCACAGAAAAACATAAAATATTTTTGTGTAACTCTAAGCAAGCAAGTAGAAGACCTGTATGACAAGAGCTTCAACTCTCTGAAGAAAGAAATTGAAGAAGAAATCAGAAGATAGAAAGATCTACCATGCTCATGGATAGGTAAGACAAACATTGTAAAAATGGCCATCCTGCCAGAAACAACCTACAATTCAATGCAATTCCCATCAAAATACCAACACAATTATTTACCAACCTTGAAAGAACAATTCTTAGTTTTATATAAAAAAAAAAACAGAATAGCTAAAACAGTCTTGTACAATAAAAGATCTTGAGATAATTCCATCCTTGATCTCAAGCTGTGCTATAGAGCAACAGTAATAAAAACTGCATGGTACTGGCATAGAAAAGAAAGGTGGATCAATGGAATCAAATCTAAGACCCCGAAATAAATCCACTCACCTATGGACACGTGAGTTTTGGCAAAGGGGCCAAAACCATATAACAGTATAAAGATAATATATTCAACAAATGGTGTTAGTCTAACTAGATATCCTCATATAGAAAATTGCAAATGTTTGTCACCTGAAATAAAATTAAGCCCATGTGTATCAAAGTTCCCAACACAAACCCAGACATACTAAACCTATTAGAAGAGAAAGTTGGGATTGGTCTTGAATTCATTGGCGCAGAAGACAACTTCCTGAATGGAACACCAGCTGCGCAGGCTCTAAGATAAAATATTAACAAATGGAACCTCATGAAACTGAATAGCTTCTGTAAAGCAAAGGACATTGTCAATTACACAAAATTGCAGCCTACAGACTGGGAAAATATCTTCACCAAGCATAATTTTCTTTCTTTAAAACCAAATTCAATTGACATTGCATCCATGAGTTTTACTCCTTGGTTCATTTCAGTGGCTGCATTACTGTGGAGAGAATAAAGTTCTTTCCGTGTATCACTTTTAAATAATTGTTACATTATAACCTGACCCAAAACAAAAAGGATCACTCCCAAACACTTATTTTTATTCCCTTTATATTATTTCTTACTGATTTTCTTTTCTTTTTTTATTTTATTTTTATTTTTTTATTATTAGTTACATTTTATTAACTCTGTATCCCAGCTGTATCCCGCTCCCTCATTCCCTCCCAAATCCTCCCTCCTTCCCTCATCTCCTCCTTGCCCCTTTCCAAGTCCACTGATTGGGGAGAACCTCCTCCCCTTTCATCTGACCCTGTTTTATCAGCTATCTTCAGGACTGGCTGCAAAGTACCTTCTCTGTGGCCTCCTCTGTGGCCTAGCAGGACTGCTCCTCCCTTGGGGGGTGGTGAGGTCAAAGAGCCTGCCATCCCAAACACTTGTTATCAAAGTGCTACTAGAAAATGAAACCAATGAAAGTATTCCAGTCTAATGTGAAGTGTTGATTCAATAGATCATGAACATTTATGTACCCTTCAAAATCCCATTCTTGATTCTGTGAGATAGGTAGTAATTTTCTTCAAAGTCTGTCACCTGTATTAATTGCCTATGTGTTCTCATTAAATCCTTGCTATATTATCTATCATACTATCTTCTTATGTCTTTATCATAGTTAGACTGCATAGCAGTACCTTAGCATTTTATGTCAGAAATTTGCAGGGTTTTTTTACATTACAATTCAACAGGAAAGTTAAATATTAAAAGGAGGGGAATTAAACATATTTACTATCTAAAATTTAACATATATTTTCAGAATATTTATACTAAATAATAAATACATTTAAGTTTTATGTAACAATAATTTATAATTATAAACAATGATGTTAATATTAAAGACTCTTTAAAAAGCATAGAATACATGAAATTTATATGAATCAACCTACACAATAAGAAACCTACTAAAATATTTGATGACACTAATTGAGTATACGCATAGGAAAATTAAAATTACACTGATATGAAAAATTAACATCATAACATAAAATAGAGTAATGATTTTTTGATATTTAATGTACATGTATAGGTCTATTCATTTTACCATTTATAAATATCCAGTGGAGGACTTAGAAAAATTTCCATTGAATTCTAAATAATGCCATCCATAACTTTATTTTATTCCATAAACTTTAAACTAATGTAAATTATTATAAACATAAGGAATAGTCAAATACTTCTGCTGAGAACATATGTCTCAAATGTAGGTGTTATTTAAGTATTCTCTTTTCTTTTTGGTTATAGGTTTGCTATATTAAGTGAAATATATAAATAGAAAGAATTTTAAAAATTATGAAAAAAATGTTAACTTTAATGCATTTTAGAATATTTTGTTTGCTTTCCTCCATGCCAGGAGTAAAAGTCAAAGAATTCCTCAGATTTGTTGTAACTCTGCCAATGACTTGTTCCTCTATGCATGGCCTTCTCCAGGTCTGGGAGCTCCCAGCTGTTCACCCATTTGGCCTATACTAAAAAGCAAGTAGGAATTCATACCTCAACCCTGCCAAAATATTTCCCAGTGCCAGCTCTGCCAGCCAGTGATGCTGGGGAAAGCATACGGTGCTTTTGGAAGACATAATTCAGAATATGCTCTATTTTCTGGTATGTATGCTGATACTTCACATAAGAAGAAAAATTTGTGTGAGAGAAAAAAATATAACAAGTGAGATATTCATGTGGAGTTTAATTTCCAAGGCCTTTAAAAATCCATTATAAGTAGCAGATTCCCAGAGAGAGACTAGCTGGAACCTAGAGAGGAAAATAAATATAAACTATAGTACATTGAGTTTTTAAAAACTTTTTGTACACAGTGAGTTTGTATAGGAAATAACTTCATATTGAAAATTATGAAAATGAGAAAGCAATCCTTTTAAAGCATTCTAGTAATTCCAGTTGAGGGTAGTTTGCTGAACTAGTGAAGTGGGTCTTTAGAAAGCTTTCCCCATGTTCAGTACTGAGAAGCACAGGACTTGGGACACTCTCCTGGTGAAGCTATAGGTGCCCCGCTAGAAGACTAAAGCATTGGGAAAAAGTAATGATTTAAATAAATTCCCATTCTTCACAGGGAGACAACCTTACTCAGCCTCTTCCGGGCTTCCTCAGGTATTCCAAGCATGTTTATAGATTAATCTTGACTCTTACCTTGCTTGGAATTCTCTTATAATCTACTGATTACATTTTATTTCTTTCCTGTAATTTTGCTCATAGCTCCCCTTCATAATGAGGTGTCAACTAATTTCTCTGTATAATATTACACGCTGTCTCACTATTCATTCCTGTGTGATTAAGAATTATTTAAACAAAGCAGTGTCTGCAGAGAATAATTGACTGATTAGAATTTTGGGACTAGAGAGATTGGAAATTTGCATACCCAGAGCCTAATTACCTTATCCTGGCCTAAGTTCTGGTTCTCCAGGATAGCCACTCCTTGCCTAACTATGTGTGAGAACTAATACCTTGTGAATAATAGATGAAGAGCCTTTGTGAATTTATTAACTTAGCAGACATCTGGCTTTTATCAAGTCTAAGCTTTATTCATTTATTACTATTATTATTTACAATTTATTTACTTTGTACCAAGTTTCAGCCCCCTCCCTTACCTCCTCCAGGTCGCACCTTTGTCTCTCTTTCTCCCCTGTCCCTCTCCCCTAGTCCACTGATAGGAAAAGTCCTCCTCCCCTACTATCTGACCCTAGCCTATCAGGACCCATCAGGACTGCCTGGATCCTCTTCCTATGTGGGGTGGATAGGTCACCCTACCAGAGAGAAGTGATCATGGAGCAGGCAACCTAGTTCATGTAAGATGCTGCATCTTCCCCCTTACTAGAGAACCCACATGGAGAATGAACTGTGTATGGACTACATCTGAGTAGGAGGTCTAGTTCCTCTAAATGCATGGTCTTTAGTTGATGAAACAGTGTCTTTACTCCTTCCTAGACCAAGTGTTTTGGCTTTTTTGGTCTCCTTGTGGGGCTCCTGTCATCTCCATATCCTTCTATTTTCCTCTTCTTCCATAAGATTCTCTGTGTTCTGTCCAGAGTTTGGCTGTGTGTTGCTGTATCTGCCTCAATCCCCTGCTGGGTGGAGTCTTTTACAGGACATCTGCAGTAGCCTCCCATCCTGTTCCCTCTCTTCTACTGCTTCCAGTGTCCATCCTCTTTTCCTTTCTGAATGAGAATTAAGCATCTTCCCCAACTTCCTCCTGTTGCTTAGCTTCTTTATGTTTGTAGATATTAGTATGTTTATCCTACATTATACGGCTAATATCCACTTACAGGTGAGTGTATACCATGCATGTCTTTCTGCTGCTGGGTGTGTGGGTATTAATAGTTACTATTGATATATGTTTTAGTTAAGTAGTGGTTCTTCCTAAACCAGCTGTATACCCACATCACCACACTGAGACTGGGATTTATTTAATTAATGTAGAGGACCATGCTGGTCAATAATTATTCCATCCTAAACTCCAAGCCTGCATAGTTTCCTACCATTCAGATTTCATCCATTATACTTGCTTTTAGTCGTATTTTAGCTCCAGTTCATCCCTCCACACGGTTCCCAGACCTCTCCTCTGGGTTCTCTCTCCTCTCTCCTCCCACTCACTTCCTTCTCTCTCCTCTGGACCAGGATGTCCCACCCTATCCTCTCTATTGCTCAGCATTGTGGCTGGTTGTTTAATTGACAATATAGAGAACAAATGGTGTCATATTTACACAAACTTGAGACAGGTGACGCTTAGAATAAGCATCACAATACAATGTCCAGATTGAAATCAGGTTATGGGGTAGAGAAATCAGCATTTGAATGAACACAGGTACATTTCAACAGAACATTGTACCAACAGCTTGGTTACCTCACTCAGGATGATCTTTTCTAGTCACATACATTTGCCTGCAAATTTCATGATTTCCCTGTTTTTTAATAGCTTATTCGCATTCCATTGTGAAAATGTACCACAATTTCTGTTTCCAATCTGGTTGAGGGACATCTAGGTTGTTTCCAGATTCTGACTATTAAAAAACAAACTGGTGCTAGAGAGATGGCTCCGCAGATAAGAGTACTGTTTGATCCTCCAGAGGTCCTGAGTTCAATTCCCAACAACTGATGCTCACAACCATCTATTTTGGAATCTGATGCTCTCTTCAGATAGAACACTCTTACATACATAAAATAAATAAGTAAAATATTAAAAAAAAAAACCAAAGCTGTTATGAACATAGCTGAGTAAATGTCCTTGTTGCATGGTTGAGCATCTTTCAGATAAATGCCCAGGAGTGGTATAGCTGTGTCTTGAGATAGCACTGTTCCCAGTTTTCTGAGAAAGCACCAGATTGATTTCCAAAGTGGTTGTACAAGTTTACATTCATTCCCACTAGCAATGGAGGAGAGTTTCCCTTTTTCCACATCCTCTCCAGCATATGTTGTCACTTGAGGTTTTGATCTTAGCAATTTAGATGGGTGTGAGATGGTATCTCAAAGTCATTTTCAAAATCAGGTGAGTCTTGGTCCTATAAAAATGCTCTTATCATCTTGCTGTAACTCCTCCTCTGATGTACCCACCATTGTATTTTCAACTTGCATTTGCTTATGACTTTATTTGTTTTATAATACTATGACACTGCTTCTACACTGAAACATGGAATGTGGGGTAACCTAAATCTATGTTTCCTGGCTTATGGTCAATCAAAATGAGTAAAGAATAAACTTTCTCTTATTCACTTAAGATGAAAGTTGAGAGTTATGACCTATACCCAAATATTAACTGGAGCTCAAGAAACCCTGTAGAAGAGGGGAATGAAGAACTGTAGTAGTTAGAGTGGACAAGGACACCAGAAGAATATGGCCCACAGAGTCAAGTGAACAGTTCTCATAGAGGCTCACAGTGACTGAAATAGCAATCACTGTGCCTGCAGGGGTCTGTTCTGGGTCCTCGGCACACATTGGTCCTCTGCACACATTCTCCTTTCTGAAGGAGAATGAAGGAGGCTTATGTCTGTGAGAAAGGGAGGGAGTGGGAGTGAGACACGCTAAATGATCTTGGAGGAGTGGGGGGATGGGAAATTGCAATAGAGATGTATTGTATGATTAGAATAAGTAAAAAAATATTAAAAAATAAAAAGATGAGACTTGCGGTTTTGGCATTGACCCCTGTAATCCTATACTAAACTTTTCACTCTGCATGTATAATGTTTTCCTTATCATGTTCCTGTCTTCTAAGTAAATGTTATTTCTACTCTGATCCTGAAATCACCTAAGTTTATTGTATAAAGAAATCGACATAAATTAATTCCTGACAATAAGTAATTTATACCTGTTGGTCAAGTGACTCAAATGCCTGTTTATAGAATGACTGTGTTTGATTTAATGGAAATTTTCTGCAGTTTAATCTGCTTTTTCTGTGGAGCTTAGTGTAAGCCACTTAATTCATCATGTTTATTGTTTTCCTCTATTCAAACTGGTGGGAATTACCCAAAGCATCTTTTCCATTTATCTAAATAACACACTAAGCTATCGGAAGTACAGTTATCTTAAGCAATACACAGATATATTTGAATATCTTTTATTTAATTTAGCTTATATTGCTTTAGTTATTTTTTAAAATAGCAGTCTGGATAATAATTTAAAGTAAACTACAATTGTCACTCAGTCTCTTTCCCTTCTTAATTTTCTACTGTTATATTTCTTTTAGATATTTTGCATCCTTAAGCTTTTTTTAAAAAAATATATCCTTTCATTCTTATTTGATGTCATTGCTCTAAGTACTTGTTTCTGATAAATTTGGAAGTGATTAAAATACTTTTACTTGTAGGCACCCTCACTAGGTTTATTAGTTAGTTAATTTTGTGATTTTCTTAAGGTTCTATCTTATATAGCCACAATATAGCCACAAATAAAAAGTATTTGCCAAAATTACAAGTGAGAAAACATACTCCAATATGAGAACAGAGGTATATTTCAGAGCTACAGTATATGGGCTTTATTGGTGTCTGTGTCACTGGATAGGACAAAATTGATTTGTGCAGATCAATAGCTGAGTAAATTTCCATCTTTCTAATTTTACCTTAAAACCCTGAATCTCTTTCTGAATATATCTACAGTATTGGAACAATTCCTTTCTATCTTTGTTATAACCCCTTAATCTACTGTGGTGTCTCAGAATAATCCCTCGGAAAGTGCTTATTTGTTTATGCAGATGCCCAAGGAGATAATGCTATATGCGATAAAGTATTTTAGATTTACTGTTGGTTAAAAAAAAAAACAGTTAACAAGATTAAATGCAGACTTTTTCTTCAGTGTGATCTGCTTTCTTTCTGGAATACAGTTTAAGCCACTTAATTCACCATTTTGTTGTGATTCCTCCCTCTAAACTGGAAGGAATTAATTTAAATCACCTTTTAATGATTATCTATTTACTAATGTCCTTCATTACAAGCATTTATGTTTTTAAGTTTAATAATAATAAAATAAAATATAAAGATAAAACACAATCTAGCACATCAGAATAAGACAAAACAAACACAACCAAAGAGTCCAAAAACAAAATAAACAAAAAAAGAGATACAGACGCAGAGATCTGCTTGTTTGCATACTCAGGAACTCATAAAACACTAAACTAAAAGCCATAATACTTATGCAAAAGACCTGCATGGTAAAAATATATATGTATATGTGTATATATATATATATATATATATATATAGAGAGAGAGAGAGAGAGAGAGAGAGAGAGCAATAAAACAAAGATATTTTTAAAAAAGAAAAGCCCTGAGATGAGATAATAAGTCAAAAACTTCCCAAGATGCCATTGAACTCATTTTCTGTTGGTCATATATACTGTGTGGGCATTCAGCCTACCCTTCGGGCATGTAGCCTACCATTTGGGCTTGCAGCCTACTCTACCCTTAAGGAGTAGTTTGTTTCCCTAAATTAAATTTTCAGTTGCAAGTGATTATCAGTTGGAGATTGCTTCTTGGTTAGGGATAAACTCATGTGTCCACTTCCCCCTTCATCTCTACTACTCCAGCTGGTGCAGAGCATACATGCCCTGTGCAAATTGCCTCTGTATCTGTGAGTTTAAAAGTGCATCCATCATGCTGACTTTGCAGTTCTCAACCAGGGGGTCACAACCCCGCTGTGGAGGTCACATACCTGTCCTGTATAACAAATATTTACATTATGATTCATAACAGTAACAATTTTGCTGTTATGATGTAACAACAAAATATTACGTTAAAGGTTCACAGCCATAGGAAGATTGAGAACCACTGATACAGGGCCTTGTTTTCTTGGTCTCCTCCATTCCCTCTTGCTCTTAAACTCTTTCAATCTTCTATCCACCCCTGCTCCTCTGTAAGAATCCCTGAACTCTGCCCAAAGTTTGGCTGTGAGTCTCAGCATCTGCCTCGGAGGGGACAGGAGCTCCACAAGGAGACCACCAAAGCTAAAAATCTGAGTCCAGGGGGTCCTGTAGAGACTGATGCACCAACCAAGGACCATGCATGAAGAGGATCTAGACACCTGCTCAGATGAAGCTAATAGACAGCTCAGTCTCCATGAGGGTTCCTGAATAAGGGGAGCAGGGCCTGCCTATGTCGTGAATCGGTTACCTGCTCTTTGATCACTTCCCCTGGTGATGTGGCCTTGCCAGGTCACAGAGGAAGAGGATCCAGGCAGCCATGACAGACTTGGTAAGATGTTAGGGAAGAGAGCTCACTCTTTCAGTGAACTAGGGGAATGGTATGGGGGGGGAGAGCAGGGAAGGGTGGGACAGGAGGAGTTGAAGGAAGGGGCTCCAATAGGGATATAAAATGAATAAATTAACAAAAAAAAACTATTTTAACTCTTTTGAAGAGTTCCCTGAGTATTTATAAGAGGGATTTGATATAGACATCCGATTTAAGGCTGAGTGTTGCAGGGTCAGCATTCTGTGAAGATAATTTGGCTATAGGTCAATGTGTTTGTTTCCATAACCTCCAGGAAGAAGCATCTTTGATGAATGATGAACAAGGTTCTGATATATGAGTGCAGCAGAATGTTATTAGGAGTCATGTTATTGTACTTTTGCCACACACACACACACACACACACACACACACACACACACACATATATACATACATACATACACATATACATACTCACACATGCATATATACATACTTATATATGTACATGTCAGGGACGATGATACTGCCACCAGTTCTTTTATTTGTCTTAGTTTAGTTTTGTTTCATTTCTGGTAGGTAGTAGAGTTTCCCTATGAAACTGAGAATTTGTCATTTCAAGATCTGTGGAGAATTTTGTTAGATTTTTTTAAGTGGGTTGCATTGGATCTGTAGATCGCTTTCAGTACGATGGCCATTTTATTCATATTAATCCTATCAATGCATAGGAATGGAAGAAATTTTCATCTTCTGATACCCTCTTCAATTTATTTCTTCATTGTGCATATATACTACATTTCTTAGATACCCTTACAGTTTTAGTTATGGAATCTATTGTGTGGAGTGGGCCTTCAGTCACTCAAAATGTTTTTTTCTATTTCCATCCATTTATTTGTGAATTTCATTATTTGATTATTTTAATGACTTAGTAGTACTCCGTTGTTTTAATGCAAAACATTTTTAATCCATTCATCTGTTGAGACACATTTAAAATGTTTATAATTTCTGGCTCTTATTATTAGCATAGTAATGAATATGGTTGTGCAAGTGTCTCAGTGGTAAGATAAAGGGTCTTTTGGTACATATCCAAGATAGTATAATTTTATCTTGAGGTACATCAATTCCCATCCCCTGAGGAGCCCCACACTGATTTCTATAGTAGCTGTAAGAGTTTACACTCCCACCAGAAATGGAAGAGTGACACCTTCATTCCACATGCTGAACGGCATGAACTCTCACTTGTTTTATTGAACTTCAACAATCTGACAGTTGTTTTGTTTTGCATTTCTCTGATGATTAAGGATGTGGTTGATCATTTCACTAATGGCCCCCTATTTAAGAATCCTCTTTTTGGGATTTTTGTTTTTATCTGTGCCCCACTTTTAATTGTTTTTTCCTTTATATCTAGTTTCTTTTCATTTTTTCTATTTAATGGATATTCACCCTCTCTAGAACTTGTATTTGGTAAAAATATTTCATTTTGTAGGCTGACTTTTTGTCTGCATGATTGCATGGCAATGTCCTTATCCTTACAGAAGCATTTCAGTTTTGTGAGCATACATTTGTGAATTATTTTATCTTAGTGACAATGCTAGTGAAGGAATTTTCTTCAGAAAGTCTTTCCTTGTGTCAGTGAGCTCAAGGCTATTCCCCATTTTATTTTCTACCAGGTGCTATATATCTAGATTCATGCTGATGTCTTTGATACATTTGGATTTGAGTTTTCTCTAGAAGCTTTTGTAAGTATATATTCATATAAATTTTTCTCTACATATAGACATTCAGGTCACCAACACCATTTTGAAGATGTTGTACTTTTCCAGTCTATATTTTGGACTACTTTATCAAGAGTCACCTGTCTGTAGATTTCTGAATTTATGCCTGGGTCTTCAGTTTGATTCCATTGATCAACTTTTCTGTTATTACGTCATTGTCATGTTGTGTTTATTTCTATAGCTCTACAATGCAACTAGAGGGGTGGTGGTACCTTCAGCAGTTCTTTTAGCTAAGTTTTTCTGTTTCGTTTTTGGTGGGAGGTGGAGTTTCCATAGGAAGCTGAGACTTGTCCTTTCAAGATCACTGAAGAATTTTATTGGATTTTTAAGGTGGATTTCATTGAATCTGTAGACTGCTTTTGGTAGGAGGGTAACTTTCTTTATATTAACGCTTTCAACCCATAAGAATGGATGATCTTTCCATCTTCTGATACCCTCTTCAATTTATTTCTTTAATGTCTTGAAGTTTTATCATACATGTCTATTACTTGCTTGGTTTGAGTTACCCTAAGATTTCTTTTTATATATTATTTGAGACTTTGCTGAAAAGGTTTATGAGCTGTAGTAGGTTTCTTTTTTTTTTTTTTTTTTTTTTTAGCAAACTATTTTTTAATAAAGATGCCAAAAATACACATTAGAGAAATAAAACACAGCATTTTTCACCAAATAGTCTGGAAAATCAATACCAACATGTTTTTTTTTTGTGTGTGTGTGTGTGTGTGTGTGCTGTTTTCATAATCACTTTTGTATACTATCATGTCACCTGCAAATGAAGATGCTTTGATTTCTTCCTTTGCATTTTTTATACCCCCTTTATGGCCTTCAGTTGTCTTATTGCTCCAGCTGAAATTTCAAGTACTATATTGAATAGGTATAGAGAGAGTGGTCAACTTGATTTCTGCTTAATTTTAGTGAAGTTGCTTAGAGTTTCTCTCCATTAAATTTGTAGCTGGCTATGTGCTTTCTGTAAACTCCCTCATTATGTTGTTTCCATAATAACACAGGTACTTTTACTATGTAAGAGTTTTGGATTTTACAAAAGGTCTGTGCTACTTCCAACAACATGATTAGGTGTTCTTTTTCTTTAATATTATTTATATACCGGATTACATTTATCTACTTGTGTATGCTGACCCATGCCTTCATCTTCAGTTTGAAGTCCACTGAACATGGCAAAAGATATTATTGATGTATTCTTGGATTTTTTTGTTGGTTTTAAGTGAAGGTGTATTTTATTAATCTCAAAAGAATTTGCATACATACCCATGCAGTATATACTAATTTATGCACTCTATAGACTCTGCTTCATACCATTTCTTCTTTAAAATTTATTTATTTTTATTAATTACAATTTTTTCACTTTGTATTCCAGCTGTAGCCCCCTCCCTCAGCCCCTCCCAATCCCACCCATCCTCCCACTACTCCTCCCATGCCCCTCCCCAAGTCCACTTATAGGGGAGGTCCTCCTCCCCTTCCATCTGACCATACTCTATCAGTTCTCATCAGGACTGGTAGCATTGTCTTCCTCTATGGCCTGGTGAGGTTGCTCCCCCCTTAGGGGCTGTGATCAAACAGCCAGCCACTGAGCTCATGTCAGAGACAGTTCCTACTCCCCTTACAAGGAAATTCCCCTTGACACTGAGCTGCCATGGGCTACATCTGTGCAAGGGTTCTAGCTTATCTCCATGCATGGTTCTTGGTTAGAGTATCTTTCTCAGAAAATACCCCTGTGCCCAGAATTTTTTGGTTCTGTTGTTCTCCTTGTGGAGTTCCTGTCCCCTTCGGGTCTTTCATCACCCTCTTCTTTCATTAGATTCCCTGCACTCTGCCCAGCTTGGCTGAGTCTCAGCATCTGCTTTAAGACCCTGCTGAGTAGAGTGTTTCAGAGGCCCTCTGTGGTAGGCTCCTGTCCTGTTCCCTGTTTTTTCCCTCTTCAGATGTCCATCCCATTTGCCTTTCTGAAAAGGGATTGATCATCTTACACACGGTGTTCCTTGCTTAGCTTCTTTTAGGTATACCAATTTTAGTATGTTTATCCTATATTATATGTCTAATATACAATTATAAAGGAGTATATACCATATGTGTCTTTCTGCTTTCTGCTTCTTACTCAAAATGGTCTTTTCTAGTTCCCAATATTACCAGACAATTAGGAATTGTGCTTTATCAAGATCCAGCTAAGAACTCTTAGGCATGTATCCAAAAGTTGCTCAAGTATACAACAAGAACATTTGCTCAACCATGTTCATAGCAGCTTTATTTGTAATAGTCAGAATCTGGAAACAACCCATATATCCCTCAACTGAAAAATAGATACAGAAATTGTGGTACATTTACACAATGGAATTCTACTCAGTATTTAAAAACAAGAGAAACATGAAATTTTCAGGCAAATGGTGGGAAATCTAAAAGGTCCTCTTGGATTTTGCTTGCAAGTATTTTATTGAGAATTTTTATACCATTATCATAAGAGAAATTGGTCTACAATTTTCCTTTTATCCTTCAGTTTTTATATTGAGTATGAGTATAACCTATGCCTCATAAAATAAAATGGTTATGTTCATTATGCTAGTATTTTATACAATAATTTGTGGAAAAGTGGCATTAATTCTTATTTGAAAGTGTGATAAATATCTTCACTAAATCTACCATGCCCATGGCTTTCTTTGTTGAGGGACTTTTAATTATTTCTTCTATATCATGAGGAGGTATTGGTCCATTATATTGTTTATCTGTTCTTGATTTAACTTTAGTAAGTGGTATATATATTAGTGGAATTAGCCAATTCTTTTAGTTGTTCCAATTTAGGATGAAGCATTCTAAAGTATGTTCTCATGATTTTCTAGATTTCTTTAATGTCTTATGTTGTAGCTCTCTTTCAATTATTAATTTTGTTAATTTGGATATTCTTTTTCTGCATTTTTGTTAATTTGAATAAATGTTTTTCAATTATATTGATTATTTAAAAACAATTCTTTGTCTATTTATTTATTTTTGTTCCCTTTTTATTGATTTCAGCTCTGAGTTTTGTTATTTTTTACCGTCTATTCATTTTGGCCATGATCCTTTTGTTATTGTTCTAGAGCTATCAGGTATGCTGTTAAGTTATCTCTATTTACTCAACGAATATATTTAACTTCATATTTTTTTCATCCTTTCGTTCCTTCAATTTTGAAACTAGGTCCCACTATGTTATCCATTTGGCCTGTAAGAAATCTGCCTGCCTCTGCCACTTTGGCGGTGGGATTAGAGCCAAGTAACACCACACCTGGCTTGTCCAATTCTAAATATGATCAAGTACTACTGTTTATTTTCTTCTCCAGGTTCGAAAACAGACAACACTAAATAAACAGTTGAGTTTGTCTTCCAGTTACAATACTGACTTGTATGTGTGAAGAAACTGGAGGCACATTACTTTAAAAGTGAATACCTAAAAGAACTCGTAATTTCAGCTCCAAAATGTAAAGGATCTTGGGCATTAACATATAAAAATGTTGGACAGACTCAAAATCAGTGTTTTTCTTGACACTATCCAGAAATTGAAGTTGCATGGCAAACTGCCATTCTGCTATTTGGCAAACGTAGGCACACACAGAAACAGAGCAGCCAAGATCTGCTTGCCTGGAACTGATAACCATCTGCATTCCTGTTGGCTGGAATATCTGTCCAGAATGTAAACACTGCTTCACTCTCTTTATCCAATCAAGACATTCATCACCCCAACATACCACAGAAGGAGCAACCAAGGCTAAAACCCTATCTGATTCATGCCATATTTTGCAAATGGCATTTTGATCAGCAAAAATCTAGCCAGTATTAAAAACTTTATATCACAGAGTAATGCTCTACAGCCTGACTTAATCTTTTTCAGGGCCAAACTCTGGTCATGGGTATGTGAAATAGAGATCCTAACAGCCAGGCACTAACCAGTTACAGCTACCAGTGACATGGCCATTCACAGACTTTCAAAATAAAATTCTCGAAATGCAAATGATAGATAACATTATTCTGTGGTCATGGTATGCCAAGACAGTTTTAAAAAAATCCAATCAACCAAAAAAAAAAAAAAAAAAAACAACTTGTGGTTTTGTCTACACTCAATTCTCACCCCTGACTTCTACCTTATGTTTGACTGTGGGTCTTTGCACCTGTTTCCATCATCTGCTGGATGAAGCCTCCCAGATCACAGTTAGGCTATGCTTCTGTCAGCAAGAATAGCAGAACATCATTAATAGCGTCAGGGGTTGGCTCTCTCCCATCGCTGTATCTCAAGTTGGGCCAGTCATTGGTTGGCCATTCCCTCAATTTCTATTCCATCTTTTATCCCTGCACATCTTTTAGGAAGGATAAATTTTGGGATTTTTGTAGGTGGATTGGTGTCTCCTCCCCCCGCTGGTTGTCCTCCTTGGCTAGAAGGCTGACCACTTCAGTCTCAGTACCTACCCTCTGCTGCTAGGAGTGTCAGCTGGGTCTTTCCAGGAGCGTCCCAAATCCCAGGTCTCCAGCTTGTCCCAGAGATGCCCACCACCAATTTTCCTTCTCTCTCCCGGTGCTTTCACTGACCCCATCCCTGTCCTCCCCACACCTGATTCCCCAAGCCTGTTTTCTTCTCCAATTTCCCTTCCTCCCTCCACTTCCAATGGGTATAATTTCTATTTTATTTCCCTTTCTTAGTGGGATGCTAGCATCCACATTTGAGCCCTCCTTGTTACTTAGTTTCTATGAGTCTGCTGGTTGTAGCATGGTTAATCCTGAACTATATGCTAATATCCACTTATGAGTGAATACATATCATATGTGCACTTCTGGGTTGGGGTTACATCGCTAAAAATGGTCTTTTCTAGATCCGTCTGCTTACCTGCAGATTTCATGATATCTTTTAGTTAACGCTGAGTCAGAAAAATATTCTCATCACAGCCCAACACAAAGAATTGCCAGCAACTAAGCAATGAGGAGAGTGAGTTGGAGAAATAGTGGTCTCCAGTTAAGACCACACCACTTGGTTTTCCAGTACCTAATGATCAGCTCTGAAAACATGCATACAAGTATCATTATACAGACTATATTTAATCAGATTATATTTAGAAATATATGTGTGTATGTGTGTGTGTGTGTGTGTGTGTGTGTGTGCATTTAACAACAATTACTGAAAAGAAAAGGTTATGAATTTGAAGGAGAGAAAGCAGGAGCACATGGGGTGTTCCGAGGAAGGAAAAAAGGGGGAAAATTATGTATTTGTAATCTCAATTTTTGTAAATATAAAACAAATTTCAAATGTAAAACAAATGCCCTACTTGTGTCCTAAATATCAGCAATGTATTTGTGTTTGTTTTCTTGTGTGTGTGTATGTGTGTTTGTGTGGTTTTGTAAGATGGACTCAAGATAATAACAACTCTAAAGATTTCTAAGTTTGGGTACTTGTCTTGAAACTCCATTTGCAGCAATCTCCAGTTTTGTTTTGTTTCTTTTTTTTATACCAATTAGTCAAAGCCTTTCTAATGTCTTGGACATCTTTATATAACTCATCACCATTCTTTCCTATAAGTTTGTAGACAGGATTCATGGAGATATCTAAGTGTACAATTAGCATCAACTCCTGTGCCAAGTATATTTTTCTTGAAACTACAGTTGTCCCTGTCTCCAGATTCCAAAAATATTCATCTTGGTAATCCCATATTCTCCAGAAGATCCTTCTTTGCATTCTAGCTCATGGGACTGCTCATCTGAGTTTAACTAAATATGGTTGTTCCTAAAGTTCTGGTGAGATGGAACTGAGACTTGTAATGAGAAACCTTAACCACTAAACTTACTTGCATTATACAGCCGCAAAGTTAATTTGCAGGTTAGTATTCTTTTATTATTTGATTTCCCACACTTTAGATAGGTACAACAGTATATACTCTTCATCTATTCCATTCCTAAGTAGTTAGAGCTACAGTTGATACTTCAGTTTCTTTTTTTTAAGTTGCCATAAATCTTCATTTTTTAC
Organism: Rhombomys opimus; assembly: GCA_010120015.1. NCBI lineage: Eukaryota > Metazoa > Chordata > Mammalia > Rodentia > Muridae > Rhombomys > Rhombomys opimus. The sequence continues at coordinate 511,974 of REGO01000441.1, read as the reverse complement.
ATTCATTTATTTCCGTTTCTCTGTTTCTGTTTCTCTCTTACTCTGTGTGTGCATATGTGTGTGTATGTGGTGTGTATGTGGTGTGTGTGTGTGTGTCTCTGTGTGTGTGTTAGTGTGCATGTTTCTCAATTTCTGTTTCTGTTTTGTGCATTGGTGTCCAAACTCAGGGCCTCATGCAGGCTAGGCAAATGGTTTACCAATTACCTGTCCCAAAATGCAAAGCATTTTAAAAAATTATTATCCCACCATCCATCTTCCTACAATTTCTTATGCAATTGTGTTGGTAGCAGCTTTTATTTGTACTTCCTCTGTGAAGTATTTATGTGCATGAAACCACACTCAGAAAAATAAGTAAATACTATAGTCTAGATATGCTGTGAATATGCTTCCTAAAGATTTATGCCCTGGAAGCTTACTATCCAGAGTTGAGGTAATTAATCAAGTCACAATCACCATTTGGAAGACCCCACACCAATTTCATACTATGAGTGCATTACAGAACAAAGGCACCCACATCTTTGTCCCACGTAGACATGGACATTTCCATTCTGTTCCTATTTCCATTCTGTTCCTATTTCCTATTTCCCTAAAGTCAGTGTTCAGAATTTTAACCAGCAATACTATGAATTAAATTATCTTCCTTTATATAAGTCACCTAACCTTAGATATTTTGTTATAATACACAAACTATAATAAAGAGTAATTAGATATCTCTTTAATTGTCTATAAAACAGTACATCTGACGACATTATTTTAAGTAGTGTTATTATGAACAGAATGTACATTTTGCTTGGTAACATATTGTTGAAAAAAGCATTTATTGCATTTTCTACAAAAGGAATAAAGTAAAATAAATTGTGCATAGCTCCCAAGCACATAATCAACAAGATGTTCTGTCTAAACTATTAGATGATAATGTTGCAGAAATTTTCAAAGGAAAGGAAAAGAATCTTAAGACTGTCTTGTGTGATGACTTGTCAAATGTCGTGGAAGAGCACAAGCACACAGGGTGTTGAATGCCATGGTTGTATAGCTCCTCCCAGCGTAGGTGTTCTTTAACTTACTTCTCTTTGTATGTATGCAGATGTTCTCTGTTGGGCAATGCCCATCTTTTTCTTTTCTTATACTCAACACGTAACAAATTCTTGTTGTTATTTTGACTCTTTTATCTCCTCCTGGCTATAGCAAACTGATATTTATAGCTCTACTTGTAGAAATTTGTATTTGAAGTTAGAAAGAGTACATATTACTAACCAAACAACTGTATAGGCAATGCGCATCAGACCCTGCTTTGACACTTCCATTGAATATTTATAGACCAGTAAAGATCTAAGATATGGCTGTTGTTGCCTGTGAATTTTGGAGGGTCTATTGCATTATGAGAAAAGGGCTGAAAAACAGCAAAGCTTGCTCAGTCCTAATGCTTCATCTGAGTCATGTATATGTGTCAACACCTTCCATCTATCAATGAAGTACATGTTATTATGAGACAGACTGTATACATGAGCAATCTAAAACCAAAAGTTTGAGTAAGGAAAGAAACTTTATACAAAATAATTGTTGTAAAGTGACAACTTGAAGCAAGTCATATTTAGCAATGAAAATTATAGAAATGTTAGTTTGAATTTCATTTAAATAATGAATGTCTCCTTGTATAAGTAGGCCCTAATATTGTAAAGGCACAGTATATCCATGTGTTGGAGACTCGGTGCTCTGTACATCCTATGTAAACTATTGAGGTCTTTAAAAGTCAATGTGGGGCTGAGGATACGACTCAGGGACTAAGAGCACTTGTTCTTCCAGAAGACCTGAGCTCATTTCTCAATATTTAACTTGGGTTGCTCACAACTGCATGTAACTCCAGGTCAAGGGTTCACGATGCCTTTCTCTGAACTCTGTTGTTATCTGCACACACTTAATATATACTTCCACAAACATAAATACATGCATATAAATAAAAGTAATTGAAATAAAACACAGAAAATAAATCAAAAGACAGACAACAAGCAAACCAAAAGGATTGATAAATCTAAAATAGGACTCTAATTTAACAAAAGTGATTTGAATAACTAGCTAGCTTCCTGGTGACATTATCTCTTCCTCCTGTGTGTATTAATGTACTTATTAAACAAGAAGTCCTTTCCAGAATGACACTTAAGGCTGATTTCATATACTTCAATCTTCAGAACCCTAAAGTAGATAAAACTTTCAACTTTATGAAACCACCTATCTTCACAGTTTTTTGACTGCAACAAAATTCTGATGAATGTGTAATTATGACAAATAATAATGAGAAAGTAGAATGTTCTAGTCCTAATATGCATGCACATATCCATACAGAAATTTTCTCATCTGGGATAATAATGCTCCCTCCAAAGCCTAAACTCCAACTTAAAAAAAAAAAAAAAACCCTCAATAACAGGCATGTGTTAAGCTGTCTCTGAGACTCAGGAAATATTATAGACTTCATTTATTAAACATGGTTGACCCCAGAGGCAGAAGATAAATCTCTATTGTCGAAGACACCATGAACTTAAGACGCATGGCTTAGAGGTCACTGAGCTGGAAGTGCTGTGGATATCCCCTCCCTGAGGACAGGCTTTCTTGGTATGAAAGACACCATTCAGACTTTCAAAGGAGTGAAGCAATCAACATTTCAGAAGAGAAATAGAAAAATTGTAAGAGTGAGAAGGTCAGAAAGTTTGTTGGATGATTGTGTTTCCTAGTAATAATTTTAGAAGATACACAAAAAAAAAAAGGTCTACACAACATGACTGTAGAAACATGAACAAGGAAAAATAATAGACATACCTAACTGGGTATGTGAAAAACCAAGGACTCAGTCTTATACACACACACACACACACACACACACACACCACACACACACATATATATGTACATATATATATACATATATATGTATATATAGTGTGTGTATAAATGTATACTTATATTTTCTTATATATAAATGTATAAAATATTTATATTTTTATAAAAATAAAAATCCAAAGTCTAAGAAATGCTAAGAGTAGGAGAGATAGTTTTCTCAAAGAAGAAGTACACAAATTAGTAATCCAATATTAAATGATGAGCACTTAAAACAAATGTACAGGACTCCAAGATGGCGGTAACCAGTGCACAAATTATCTGAGGTGCAGAGAATCTGAAACTCCAAACCTGTTGATTGGATGGGCAGCTGAACCCAGAGCATAGACTTGAGGCTTACCTGGCTAGATCCAGGCCCCCTGTGGACTTCTCCAGGGGACTTCTCTGGGGTCTGAGAATGGCAAAATATCAACCCCTGCACTTTCTGTGGCATCTTCTCTGACTCCTGAGGCAGTGGTTGTGGCAGCGGTTGGGAGTACATAACCCCAGGTATCGGGCCTCCTTACTATAACATAGGGATCCCTGGGACAGCTTTCTCAACATTGAAGACCCTGTTCTGTGGGTATCCCAGTAGAATACAGCCAACAATTCCTGGAGCCAAGATGGTGCAAACCGGGCAGATCTGAGTATTTGGAACACAATACCAAGACAGGCCTGTGGGGCACTGAGCCATTCGGGGCACCTGCTCACACACACTGCACCTGCAAAAAGTGCCTGCACCACAACCTGCATTTGTTCTCCTCCCTTACACTTCACCCTTCCAGCAGGCACACCTGCATACACACTCCTGCACTTGTGAATTGTGCCTGCAAAGTTCCTCCTTTAGCTGCATCTGAAATACCAACTCCCACTCGGTGGACCTCTCTCATATTCCTGAAGAATACTCCACACTCCAGAGACAGAGGGACTCAGTCTGCTGTACAGACTCCAGGAACAAACAGCCAAAGCTACTGACCATCAGATGGCAAGAGGCAGGAGAAAGAATGCATCCAACAAAAATCAGGACATCAAGGCTTCACCAACAACCCCCAAAATCAATGGATATTTTAATTCATCTGAATCACAGGAAAATGATTTTATATCGAGTTATTAGAGGCACATAAAGAGGGAACAAACAAAGCTCTCAAAGAAATACAGGCAAATATAGCCACACATAAAGAGGAAACAAACAAAACAAACAAACAAACAAACAAAAACAATGCCATCATGGAAAGACAGGAATATACATTAAAACAGATGAAGGAAATGGTGCAAAATGTGAAAACAGAATTAGAATCAATAAAGAAAACACAAACAGACAAAGCCCCGGAGCTGAAGAACTCAGAGAAAAGATCAGAAGCCACAAAGGTAAGCTCACCAACAGAATATAAGAAATGGAAGAGAATCTCAGGAGCTGAAGATACAGCTACAGAAATTGATACATCTTTAAAAAATAAATAAAATCAGAAAAAGTCCCAAACACAAAACATGCAAGAAATCAAGGAGGCCATGAAAAGATGAAATCTAAGAATAATAGGAATAGATGAAAAAGAAGGATTCCAGGATGCAAGGCAGAGAAAATATTTTCAAGAAAATTCTAAAAGAAAATTTTCCCCTCTTGAAGATATGTCCTTAAACATACAAGAGGTTACATCTGTACAGGGATTTTAGGTTATCTCCATGGATGTTCCTTGGTTGGAGTATCAGTCTCAGAAAAGACTCGTGGGCCCGGACTTTTTGGTTCTGTTACTCTCCTCATAGAACTCCAGTCCTCTCCAGGTCTTAATATCTCTTCTTACTTTCATAAGAATCACTGCATTCTGCCAAAAGATTGGCTATGAGTGTCAGCATCTTCTTTAATACCCTGATGTGTAGAGTCTTTCAGAGGCCTTCTGCACAGTTGTAGCCTATGGCAGCTCAGTCTCTGAGTAGGTTCCCAAATAAGGAGAGCAGGGGTTGTCTCTGACATGAATGGATTGGCCTGCGCTTTGATCACCTCCCCCTGATGGGGGAGCAGCCTTACCAGGCCACAGAGGAAGACAATGCAAACAATCCTGATGAAGCCTGATAGGCTAGGATCAAATGGAAGGGGAGGCAAACCTCCTGTGACAGTGGATTGGGGAAGGGACATGGGAGGAGAAAAGGAGGAAGGATAAGATTGGAAGGGGAAGAGGCAGGGAGCTACACCTGGGATACAAAGTTAATAAATTGGAAAAAATACAAAAATTTAAAAAATTAAAAAAGATACATACAAGAGGCTTACAGAACACCAAATAGACTACACCAAAAAAAAAAAAAAATCTCCTCATGTCACATAATAGTCAAAACACTAAATCTACAGAATCAAGAAAAATATTAACAGCAGTAAGGACAAAAGGCCATGTAACTTACAAATATAGACCTATCAGAATCACACCAGACTGCTCAAAAGAAAAGAAGCCAAAAGGGCCTGGACAGATTTCATGCAAATTCTAAGAGAACACATATGTCATATCAGACTACTATACTCAGCAAAACTTTCAATCAACATAGATGTAGAAAACAAAATATCCCATGACAGAACTAAAGCAATATCTACACAGTTACCCAGCCCTACACAACGCACTAGATGCAAAACTCCAATTTAATAAAATCAATTACAGCCAAGAAAACACCAGACATAGGTAACCTCACAACAAAAAACCAAAAGAAAACGAGCACACAAACACACCATCACCACCAACTCCACAATAAAAGGAACTAACATGCACTGGTCAATATTATCCAACAACATTAATGGACTCAACTCTCCAATAAAAAGACACAGACTAAAATCATGTTTGTAGAAACAGATTCAAACAGATCCAACAACTGCTGCATTCAGGAAACACACCTTCACAAGACTGACAGACATTATCTCAGAGTAAAGGACTGGAAAAAGGTTTTTCAAGCAAATAACCCAGAAAAAAAGCTGGAGTAGCTACCCTAATATCTAATAAAATATACTTTCAACCAAAATTAATTGCAAAACTTGAGGAGGGACACTTTATTCTCATAGATGGAAAAAATCTACCATGAGAACATCACAATCCTGAATATCTATGCCCCAAATACAAGAGCATCTGGATTCTTAAATAAAATATTATTAAAACTCAAATTACACATTGATCCCAACACCTTAATAGTGGGAGACCTCAACACTCCACTCTCAGGAAGGGACAGTTCATCTAGACAAAAACTAAATAGGGAAATAATGACACTTACAGAGGTCCTAAATCAAATGGACCTAAAAAGATGTTTACAGGATTTTTCACCCAAACTCAAAAGAGTATAACTTCTCAGTACCCCAATGAACATTCTCCAAAACTGAACATATGGTTAGACACAAAGCAAGCCTCCACAGACACAAGAAGATTGAATACAAAATTAACTAAAAAAAAAAAAAATCAGTAACTCTCCTGTATAAAAAAGACAAAAGGGCTGAGAAAGAAATTAGGAAAATTATAACATCTTTACAATAGCCACGAATAACATAACATACCTTGGTGTGACTATAACTAATCAAGTGAAGACCTGTATGAAAAACAAAACAAAACAAAACAAATCTTCAAGATTTCCCATGCTCATGGACTAGTAGGATTAACATAGTGAAAATGGCCATCCTGCCATAAGGAATCTACAGATTCAATGCAATTCCCATCAAAATACCAACACAATTATTTACAAACTTTGAAAGAAAAATTCTCAATTTCTTATGGAAAAACAAAAAACCCAGAGTTGCTAAAACAATCCTGTACCATAAAATATCTTCTGGAGGTATCTCCATCCCTGATCTCAAACTGTACTATGGAGCGACAATAATAAAAGCTGCATGTTAGTGGCAGATAAACAGTCTGGAGGATCAATAAAATTGAATAGAAGACCCAGAAGTAAACCCACATGCCTATGGAAACCTGATTTTTGACAAAGAATTCAAAATAATACAATGAAAAAAAAAAGAGAGAGCATCTTCAAAAATGGCTCTGGTCTAACTAAATGTCTAAATGTAGAAACATGAAAATAGACCCATATGTATCACCCTGTACAAACAAAATGTAAGTGGATCGAAAACCTCAACATGGGGGCTGGAGAGATGGCTCAGAGGTTAAGAGCACTGGCTGTTCTACCAAAGGTCCTGAGTTCAATTCCCAGCAACCACGGAATAGTGCTTCCTCAAGACCCAGCTATACCACTGCTAAGTATATACCCAAAGCTTGCTCAAGTACACAAAAGGGATACTTATTCAACCATGTTTATAGCAGCTTTATTTGTAATGGCCGGACCTTGGAACCACCCCGGTTTTCCTTCACGGAAGAATGGGTACAGAAATTATGGTATTTCTACACAATGGAATACTACTCAGCAATCAAAAAGGAGGAAATCATGAAATTTGCAGGCAAATGGTGGGATCTAGAAAAGATCATTCTGAGTGAAATATCCCAGAAGGAGAAAGACAAACACAGTATATACTCACTTATATAGACCTATAAGATATGATAAACATAATGAAATCTATACACCTAAAAAAGATAATCAAGAGAGCAGACATGGGGTAAGATGATCAATCCTCGTTTAGAAAGTCAGATGGGCTGTGCATTGAATGCATGACAGGGGTCTACTGAGCGCATCTGAAAGCCTCTAACTAGCAGTGTTTTCAAAGCAAAGACTCATGACCAAACCTTTGGCAGAGTACAGGGAATCATAAGAAAGAAGGGGAGTTAGTCTGATGGGGAAAGGATAGGAGCTCCACAAAGACCAAATATATCTGGGCACAGGGTCTTTTCTGAAACTGACATTCAACCAAGGACCATGTATGGATATAACCTAGAACCTCCGCTCAGATGTAGCCTGTGGTAGCTCAGTAACCAATTGGTTTCCCAAAGTGAGGGAAACAAGGACTATTTCTAACAGGAACTCAATGAAGATACCTGATAAAACAGGATCAGATGAATGGGGGAGGTCCCCCCCTATCAGTGGACTTGGAAAGGGGCACAGTGGTGATGAGGGAGGGAGGGAGGGACTGGGAGGGAATGAGGGTTCGGGGCACAGCTGGGATACAGAATTAATAAAATGTAACTGATAAAAATAAAAAAAAGAAAAATAAACTAAAATGTTAAGCAGGAAAAAAAAAACAAAAAAACAAAACAAAACAAAAAAAAAACCCTCAACATAAAACCAGACACACTAAACCTATTAGAAGAAAAAAATAGGGAAGAGCCTCTAAGTTATGTGCACAGGAGACAATTTCCTGAATAGAAAACCAACAGCAAAGGCTCTAAGTTCAACAATCAATAAATGGAACCTCATAAAACTGAAAAGCTTCTGTAAAACAAAGGACACTGTCAACATAACAAATGACAACCTATGGACTAGGAAAAGCTCTTCATCAACCCTGATTCTGACAGATATATCCAATATCCATAAGATATAAATAACTTAAGAAGTTAAACACCAAAAAAACAAGTAACCCAACTCAAAAAAGGGGGGGGGGCTAATGTCTAAGCAGAGAATTCTCAATAGAGGAAAATCGAATGGCAGAAAACACTTAAGTGCTCAATGTCCTTAGTCATCACGGAGATATTAATCAAAACAATCCTGAGATTTCTTCTTACACCATCAGAGAGGCTAAGATCCAAAACTCAAGTGAGAACTCATGTTGCAGAGGATGTGGAGAAAGGGGAATCTTCATCCATTAATGGTGGTAATGTAACCTTGTACAACCATTTTGGAAATCTATCTGGTGCTTTCTCAGAAAATTAGGAATAGTACCACCTCAAGATCCAGCTATACCACTCCTAGACATATCTGAAATATGATCAACCATACAACAAGGGTATTTGATCAACCATGTTCGTAGTATCTCTATTCATAATAGCCAGAATCTGGAAATAACCTAGATGCCCCTCAGTGGAGGAATGGATACAGAAATTGTGGAACATTTACACAATGGAATACAGTAATTAACTCAGTAATTAAAAACAAGTAAATAATGACATTTGCAGGCAAATGGTGGAAACTAGAAAAGATCATCTTGAGTAAGGTAACCGAGAAACAGAAAGACACACATGGTATATATTCACTCATAAGTGGTTATTAGATATAAAATATAGGATAAACATTCTAAAATCTATACTCCTAAAGAAGCTAAACCACAAGGAAGACCCTAAGGAAGATGCTCAATCCTCGTTCAGAAGGGCAAAACGATAGACATCAGAAAGAAGAGAAGGCAGGGAACAGGACAAGAGCCTACCACAGGGAGCATCTGAAAGACTACTTATTTTGATATTGAAGCTGAAGCCAGGAATTATAGCCAAATTTTGGGCAAAATGAAAGAAGAGGAAGATAGAAAGACATGGAGGGTACAGGAGCTCCTAAAGAAGACCAACAGAATAAAACAAAACAAAACAAAACAAAACAAAACAAAACAAAACAAAGCAAAACAAAACCCTGAGCCCTGAGGGTCCTAAAGAGAATGATACCCTCACCAAGGACCATGCATGAAAATGACCTAAAACCTCTGCTCAGATGTAGCTCATAGAATCAGTCTCCAACTAGGTATGCTAGTAAGGGGATCAAGACTGTCTCTGGCATGAACTCAGTGGCAGGCTTTCTGATCACCTCCCGCCGGGGGAGGGGGTGTTTTTGCAGCCTTGCCAGTCCACAGAGGATGACAATGCAAACCAGTCCTGATGAAAGCTGATAAGCTAGGGTCAAATAGAAGGGGAAGAAGACCTCCCCTATCAGTGGACTAGGGGAGGTGCATAGGGGGAGAAGAGGAGGGAGGTAGGATTGGGAGAAGACAAGGGAGAGAGCCACAGCTGGAATAAAAATTGAACAAATTATCATAAATGAGGAGAAGAAGAAGAAGAAGAAGAAGAAGAAGAAGAAGAAGAAGAAGAAGAAGAAGAAGAAGAAGAAGAAGAAGAAGAAGAAGAACAGGGCAAGGTGGCACAGGCCTCTGATCTCAGCCTGTAGGGAGGAAAAGACAGGTGGATTAGTGTGAGTTCTAGGTGAGCTTGTTCTACAAAGCTAGTCCAGGACAGCCAAGTCTACAAAGAGATACCCTGTCTGTGTATACCAAAACAAAACAAAACCCATACATACAAGTAACATAAAGACTGAGAAGATTGTATTTAGCAACATAGTTACATAATAATATAACTAAATATATAATTGCATATAATAGATGAGTTTTAAACAGAACACCTAGAAGCATATGTGAGTGGTTGAAAGGAGGTATTGGAAGGAAGCATATGCATTAATTATAAACTTAACAATAAAAGAAATACAAAAGAAAAACACTTCAACAAACAACAACAGCATAAGCACAGACCTGACAGTGAGATGGGTCCCTGATTGCCAGTATTTGTTAATTGGAGTTCAGTGGTTGAACGCAATTCAAGTTGTCCTCTGACTGCATGTGACATAGCAGACACACTTCACACACTCCCACACAAGCACACGCACACATAAAATAAGAAATCCTAAAAAATAATTTAAATTGTTTTCTGCCTCGTTTGTTCCACACTTTCTTCCATTATCAATATGAAAGAAAACACAAGATTTCTGCTTTGGAGGAGTTTGTATATCAGAAACAATAAAGAATCAATAAATAGTAAGTGCTATAAATAGGTGATTGGTAAATTATATTAAAAGATGATCAATGAAATAAAAAAGTCAGTGAGAAGCTAGGTGAAAAGTTCATGGAGGTATGAAAATTATAGCAGAATCAAATAACCTTGGGGTGACTTTACTCCAAGTTTGCAATAGAGAAAATAGAATTAACACAGTCATGCTTAAGAAAAAGCAGGATGGTTATAAGTCCTCCAATAACCTTGAAGGAAAGTTCTGAGCAACGATCACTATGAATATGAGCTTGTGGTGTGGTCCTGTCTGCTTGGTAGAATATTCTTAGTTTTAGGCGTCTTTCCTCTCAAGTAGACTAGAGATAGAAGTGCCGTTCCAGATCATTTCATTTCAAAGTGATCGCCCCAGGCCTTTGAGAAAGACATTCTTGGGTATAAAACTAATTAGACACTTGAAGAAAGTTTATGTCACAAGACAACAGAGAAGGAAGAAAATCTCGGTTGCATGTTTTGTAAAATAAATGCTCCAAAAAAATGGCCCGAAGTCAGAAAGAAGATGTCTAATTTAGCACAGCTGATGGGAACATCCAGGACACATTGGAGAATGTTAGGGAGGTGGGATGTGTTGTCTAATATTAAGCGCTGTGTTTGATGTAATCCTCACTGAGAATACATACTGAACAAACGGAACAGTGAGGGCAAGGAGAAAGATAGTGTCAGTGGGAGGGGTGAGAGAGGAGTTCCTAAGATAATATATCGCCTGTCATTTCAAGGAAAGCACAGGAGCTTAATGACAGCAGTAGACTGCGAAGCAGAAAAGCATTTGGAAAATTTAATCAAGAACATTTTGGGGCAGCTCTGTTTCTGCAAACACATCAATTTTATCTGAAAAAGAGCAGAAACTTGTACAATATCACCATATTTGCAGGACAAAGAGAAAACAAAGCATTCAGTATGTAAAACAAAACTGGTCAAAATACTTAACCACACCAGTCAACTAATAAAAACATTAAATGCATGAAATGTGTGTAAGTTAGAAATGTGTATAAGTAAGTAAAAAGAGAAGTATCCTGAGTTCAAGAAACCCAAAGGCAGATACGTCGGGAACATGTGGGCTATGTACAGGGTTTACTTTAGATGACAGAGCACTAGGTTGTGTCTTGAGCATACTCCACCCCCAAGAGAAAGAGGAATAAAATTTGAAAGGAAAAAAGGTAAGGTCATAAAACTTACAACTATTTATCTATTAATTACGTCCAGCTTCTGGAACAGCCAATTTAAAATGAAATATTTTCATAGACATTTAATTATTTACCTTAACCTAAAAATGTAATGATCACCACGACACACTCCTTTTAAGGAGGTTTTATTTATTTTCTTGTTAGTCATATGAGACTTTGTCAGCATATACATATATGAACTATGGATAACATCTAGTATGTGGAGACCAGAATAGAGTGTCCCTGAATAGTGTTCCAGAAATGAACTAATGCATACATCTTGTATTTATTCAGGTTAATGGAAAATTTTGAGTTTCTTTTAAAATGTAATATCACTCTCTGGCTTACAGGAAGATGAATCATAATATCTGTCCCTATGGGAGAAGACCTGGAAAAACAGAAATTTCTTAGTGAATATTAAGCAAAATATTGTATGCTCTGGAACAAGGAAAATTTGCTTTCTCAAAGTATATTCATACATTAATCATATGCATTTTCTTTATAAGCTTATTGTAAATAGTTACTTAGCTATAAAATATGATTGTATATTAAAATACAGTTATTATGTCCTATATACAACATATAGTTTTGACATAATGTGTTTTTTATTTATTCTTTATACATGTTTGTTGTTGCTTGATGTTTGGTGTCTGCAGGTGCCAGAAGATGCCACTGAATCCTCAGGGAATGAAGTGATGAAGGCTGTGAACTGCCATGTGGGTGCTCTGAACTTAACTCAGGTCCTTTGTATGACATGCAAGTACCGGTAACACTTAATGAGTCCTCTCTCAAGCCCCCAGTGCACAGTTCTAGTTTTTCTGTATACCATAACGGATGGGACAAAAATTCAAAAGTATGCACAAGAGGACAGAGTACCTATATGCTTAAAGACAGACACCACATACATTGCTCACAGACCCACACATACCCACATGCCAATACACAAGGTACAATTATTTTAGTGAAAAAAATATTTGATAAATGATTATATATTATATTAATTATATTATATTATATTATATTGAGTTTATCTTAAAGAGGTTGTAAATCTTTAGCTAATATTTAGGGCATATTTTAGTATTACTTTGCACTTTTAAAAATCATACTCATGATCAAGCTCTGAATTTGTTGGCCAAAATCTTAGTAATGAAAATCTCCAAAATTAATACACTGCTGTGTTATTTCACTTGATTAGTGGAAACTTGAACTTGTGATTCTAATACTTTTTAACAAATACAGATATGATTTTCTGTGAACTACAACTAGCAATATACAAGGAGAGATAAAATACTCTTGATAAATTTGAATTTAAATTATTTTAATTAACTAATAAATAAGAATAAGCATGTTATGTGCTTATTGTATGAATAGCTCCCACCCCTGAAATTCTTAATCCTTCTGCCAATATTTCCTAGTGCTAGGCTTGCAATGTGCACACATGTGTCCATTTTAAAGACTTTGTTCTAATCCCTCCAGTGATTACTGAAGAATTTTGTTCAGAAATAATTTTTATCAGTGAAATCAGCACTTTCTTTTTTTTTCCTAAAACAGTTCTAACTGAAGTACTCCTTATTCACAGAATGGAATTAGCATTTCTAGTGAGTAGCAGAAGTATGTTATGGATTTAAACATATTCTTTTTTTAATAATTTTTTATATTAATCACACGTTATTTACCTTTGTATCCCAGCCATAGCTCCCTTCCTCATTCCCTCCCAATCCCACTCTCCCTCCCTCATATCCGCCCTGCCCCTTTCCTCTGTGGCCTAGCAAGGATCCTCCTCCCTCAGCATGGGGGTGGGGGAGGTCAAAGAGCCAGTCATTGATTTCATTTCAGAAATAGTCCTTGTTCCCCTTACTAGGGAACCCACTTGGATATTGAGCTGCCATGGGCTACCTCTGAGGAGGGGTTCTAGGTTATATCCAACATGGTGGTGGGTACCAACCCTCAATCAAGTCCCTCATTTACTCATACCTGCTGTTTCATCATGATTTCAAGAAAGTCAGTTCCTTCTGTGTGGAGCAATCTTCTGGAGAACAATCATAGCCTATATTCTTTATATTCTCTATTTCTATGGACTTTCACAGTTGTGTAGCTTCACTTTGTTCAGTATTAAGAGCATATGATTCTACATTGCTATATTTGTCCAAATAAATCATGATAGTTTTGTTGCTACTGCTTTTTTCTGTACTCTACCCAACATTACTTTCTCATCTTTTTTTTTATTTGCAATTCATTTTCTTTTTAATTTTCAAAGTAAATATACTGTTTTGAGCATAGATCATCATCACACACAGCTTCTCATTCCTCCACCTGTTTCCAGATAATCCCACCTTGAATACTACTTTTTTCCCCTCAATCAAGACTAATTTGTGCTGCTCAAAATGTCTTGGATGTGTCATCTTCCACTGAAGACTGATCAGCTTTCTAGCACCTTGTTGCTCTATTGGAGAAAACTTTCTCTCCCCTTCCCAGGAGCTTAAAATTGCCAATAGGTCCATGGCTGGAAATGAAACTCTGTGTCCAACTCCTCTGTTCTTGCTGAGGATTGTTCTGGCTCATCCTTGAAAGGGTGTTTTGCATGCTGTCCAACTGATGTGAATTCATTTAGCAGCTTTCCTAATACATCCAAAACTCTCTGACTTTGTTGTAGTAATTCACTGGCTCTTACACTATTTCCAACCATTGTCTGCAATGGTCCCTGAGCCTTGAAAGAAGAGGTTCTAGTATAGACGGGGTGTGACCTATTTAGGCCTGAGAATTTAACTACCATCTACTACAAATCAAGCTTCTCATATGGGAGCTAGGAGAGGCATTGATCTGTGAGTACAACAAAAAGTCATTAGGAGTCAGCTTAATTATTCCACTTGGAAGACCATAATAAAGATTATGGCCTGTCTAGTCATAAGTGATTGACTAGATAATGTTGCCAGTTATGGCTTTCATCTTGTAGGGCAGTATTTCAGACCAAGCAGAACATGGTTCATTACTCCCATGATGTTCTTGCAAGTAGAGCACTAACAGGAGTGTCTTGCTAGGACAGTCACCCTTAAAGTTTTCGATGTCCACACCTAGATATAAGTGATGACAACATTCAGCTTCCAGAAGCTTTGCAGGACCTTCCCTCACTTTGAAAGCTGGCCAAGGGGATGGAGATTCCAGGTCAGTGCTGACTTGGTTTCTCAATTTTTCTGAGTAAAATATGCAATATCCTCAGAAATAAGGTCTTACTTTCAAGTTCTTGAATGTAGCCAAGAACAATGGATGTAGCCTGAAATGTTTAGGGAAATAGAGTACCTCACTGGACAATTTTAAAAGGTAACCCATTCCTGAAGCTGTTTTGTTTTGTTCTTCTTAACCTTTATTTCTATCAGTGGTATTATTGCTCTATTAAACAATTACACTTATAATTGTATTATGTAATATAATATGAAAGAATGTATGGGTTACGTATGTGCATATCTACCCAGAAGCTTCTAAGTAATGGGTTTCCACAGGACTTTCTCAAAATATTTTTTCTTATTATTGTTATTAACCTCTGTCCATATTTTCTCCTTAACCAAGCCCTCTGCTCTCCTACCTCAACTTAACTCTCACCAATGCTCAATTCCACAGTAATTCTTTAGACTAGTGAAGTCTATCTCTCCTCCCTTAAAAGCCCCTTCTCATGTCATTTTAGTCATTTCATTACCTTAGTCGTTGCTCCAAATGAAGCACATTTTCTGAAAGCTAAATTCTAATATCCAAATATGAGAGAAAATAATTGAGGATTATCTATTTAAGTTTAGTGATTGTTTCTAGCTCAATCATTTTCTGGTAAATTTCAAACTTTCGTTTTTTCACAACAAAATAACATTTCATTGTGTAAATATAATACATTATTATTATTCATTTTTCAATTGATGGACATCTACGCTATTGTGACTAGAACAACGGTGAACATGGATGTGGAAGCATCTCTCTATAAAAAGAAATGGATAAATGCCTAAGAACTATATAGTTGAATCATGTGGCAGATCTATTTCTAGCTTTTAGAGGAAGCTTCGTCAAAGATTTCCATAGTGGCTGCATCAGTTTTCACTCCCATCAACAGTGAATACATGTTCCCCTGGCCCTTATCCATGGCAACATCTCTGTCCTTTTTTTCCTAAAGCGTATTCTGACTAGGAAGAGATTCAACACAAAGTGATTTTTAATTGCATTTTCTTGACTAAATTAAAAAAAAAAAAGTGTTCTCAGCCATTTGTATACTATTTTTTGAGAACTCTTTTGTTTATTTTCATACCAGTTCTTTAAAATTAGCTTGCTTGTTTTCTTGATGTTTAAGTTTTTAATTCTTCATATATTCTAGATACTCACCCTGTCAGGTGTATAGGTGATAAAAATTTTAAGTCCTATTCTGTGCACTACCTCTTCACTAGAGTGATGGTGTCCTATGCTGTCCAGAAACACTTTAATTTCATGAGTTCTTATTCATTCACTGTTGGTCTTAGTGCTGGCACATTTGGGGTGTGGTTAAGAAGGTACTTTTCTGTGTCCATGACCTTCAGCATATCTCTGGCTTTGTCTTCTGTCATATTCAAAGTATGAGGCTTTGTTGAGTGCTTGGTTTAGTTGAAATTAAGTTGTAAAACATAAGAGATAAAAATGGGATTGCATTTTTTAAATTTTGAATATATTTTTTAATTTTTATTTTTTCATTTTTTATTTTTTTATTTATTTATTTTTATCAGTTACATTTTATTAATTCTGTATCCCAGCCGTGCCCCGAACCCTCGTTCCCTCCCAGTCCCTCCCTTCCTCCCTCCCTCCCTCATCACCACTGTGCCCCTTTCCAAGTCCACTGATAGGGGGGGACCTCCCCCCATTCATCTGATCCTGTTTTATCAGGTATCTTCATTGAGTTCCTGTTAGAAATAGTCCTTGTTCCTCTCACTTTGGGAAACCAATTGGTTACTGAGCTACCACAGGCTACATCTGAGCGGAGGTTCTAGGTTATATCCATACATGGTCCTTGGGTCTTTTCTGAAACTGACATTTAACTAATTTTTATTTTTTAATATTAATCACAGGTTATTTACCCAGCCATAGCCCCCTCCTTCAGTCCCTCCCAATCCCACCCTCCCTCCCTCATCTCCTCCCTGACCCTTTCCAAGTCCACTGATAGGGGAGGTCCTCCTCCCCTTCCATCTGACCCTAGCTTATCAGGTATCTTCAGGACTGGCTACAATGTCCTCCTATGTGGCGTAGCAAGGCTGTTCCTCCTTGGGGGTGGGAGAAGGGTCAAAAAGCACCTGCCATTGAGTTCATGTCAGAAATAGTTCCTGTTCTCCTTACTAGGGAAACCCACTTGAGTACTGAGCTGCCATGGGCTACATCTGAGTAGGGGTTGTAGGTTATATTCATACATGGTCCTTGGTTGGAGAAACAGTCTCATAGAAGACCCAAATAGAGTTATCTAGTTTAAGGAGCTCCATTTCTGGGGATGCTGTCTTCTTTTCCAGTTTGTATTGTTTGCCTCTTTGCCAAATCAAGTGGCTTGTAGGAGTGTGAAATCTTCATGTATCTTCGGTTCTATTTCACTGACAAATCAGTTTGTCTCTACAACAAGAACATGCTCTTGTAAGTGCTATAGTTGTATACTATAATTTCAAATCTGGAATAGTGATAACTCTGGAAGTTATTTTGTTTTTCAGGATTATTTTGGCTAACTTGTAACTTTTATATTTCAACATGGATTTGAGAGTAATCAATTTCTATGAAGAATTGTATTGGAAATCTTGGAAGCATTGTGTTAAATAATTAGATTGCTTTTGGTAAAATGGCATTTTATTGACAATATTAATCCTGCCAAGCCACTAGCATGGGAGCATTTCTATCTTATAGTATATTCTTTAGGTTTTTTTTTTCTCTTTAAGTTTTCAATGTATCTGGCATTCACACTTTTAGATTTATTTATTATAAGATATTTATATTATTTTTGAGGTTTTTACAAATTGTATTCTTTCATTGATTTTTATTTTTTACACTTTGTCGTTTGTATGTAGGAAGGTTACTATTTTGTGTGTTAATTTTGCATCATGCTATTCTGCTGGATTTGTTCATCAGATGTAAAAGTTTTTGGTAGAATACTTAGAGCCTTTTATGCATAGAATTGTACCACTTGTAAATAAATATACTTTGAGTTATTTCCAAATTGTTTCTCTTTATTTCCTTCACTTGTTTCTTCTTGATAATATTAGCTATGGCTTAAAGTACCATGTTAAACACTGTGTGGGAAATGGACATCCTTGTCATATTCCTGATTATTATGGAAATGTTCTGAACATACACTTTCTTTTTATTAATTAAGTGTTCTGATCAAAATGTTGCCAAATGTATTTTCTCATTCAACAAATATTTACTGATTGTTTACCATTGTTCTAAATATAGGGTACCCATCTGTAAAAATGTTAAATTATACCCCAAATCCTGCAAGTTATTTATATCCTAAAAGTAAAAGAAACAATGTTATTAAAAGGAATATATATTTTAAACATATTATCCTTTTTATTTCACTTATTTCCATTATTTATGTGTGTTGGACATAAGAGAGCATGCGTCAAAGCAGATATGCAGATGCCATGGTACAACTTGCTGAATTCAGAACTTTCCTATCACCACACGGGTGAGGAGAATTCAAATCAGGTCATTGGACTAAGGCAAACATCTTTACCCACTGAGCCATTTTGTGGACAACCAGAATATCTTTTAGGTACTATGGAAATGTGTTTAAAGCAAAGAGAGGTAAAGAATATTTTTTTCCCGAGAGTTATGCTATGTTTAACTAAAACTGTAAGAGGAGAGTCCTTCCTGCGGTTATGTGTGTGTACACAAGGGAATCAGAAAAGTCCAGAGACTTTTAGCCTCTTAGGAGTGCGTTTGAGTCATGTTTCTTGTGATGGATGACAACACATGCATACGAAGGTAGGATTGCTGTTCAGCCCAGATAAAGTTCAGGGAGAAAGCCCAACATGTACCTGGAAAAGACTGCCAGGCATAAGATGCAAATATAAATTGAGAAAAGCATCTTAAATGCTTGCTTCTATCACAGAGGACAGTACATAGAAGGTATGTTCAAAAAAGAAATCTTGACATGGGAACCAGCTTCTACTTATGATCCTTCCTTTTTACCTCTGCTGGGGGAGGGGGGAGAAAGTTCTGACTTACCTGGTGGCTTCATGTGTGTAATGCAAAATGGGATTTTCTGTATATGTCCTCCTTCTCTTCTGAAGCGCATGAGCCAAACCACATGTGAGCCAAACCCCGTGAAGTGCTGAAGCAAAATAGAATTATATTATGGTAAAGGAATGTAAATAATTACTTTAAAATGATTTATTAAGATAGCCTTGCTAAAATAGCCTAAGAACATATCACTTGCAGGTAGCAGTAGTCTGCTCCTCTTTATAAATACTTATGATGTGAAGCAGCCTATTAAATTGTGTCTGCAGTCTGTGCAGGGACAGCCATTCTCAGAAGAAATTCAAACACATCTGTGTAGTGATTGAAAAATAAATAGAGCTGAGGTTTCTTTTGAGTTGCTGCCTGGCTTTTTCTTCCCATCTGGGACTTTTAGCTCAATCAAAACAAAAGGGATGTTTTGGACAGAGAATTAAAGGAGCCTTCCGAGCTGTCTCAGATACACTGTCTGATTTTAACCCTTTTCAACTTTCAGATTTTGGTCTTCTTTCCACCAGCTCAGAATTGTTCTAGCATGATTATAATTCTTTTTCTTTTTATTCTGAAATTTTCTGTTTTTCTAAAAGTGTACTTTAAATGTCAAGTACCTTGACTAAGCTACCAATTTCCAGGCAAAAATAACAACAGGTTTTCTTTTGCCAACACTTTGTGGTGTTAGAGTGTAAATACATTGTGAGTAACTCATTTCAGCAACCAATTACTTGTTCAGAGACACAAGGAAGACTAAGTAAGAAAGCATCCTCCTCCTCCTCTTCTGAGGAGCATGTGCTCTGTGTGAGGCAAACCTCGTGAAGCGTTGAAGCAAACAGCCACAGCAGGCTCCTGTCCTCTTGGTTATTCTGCATTAATTTCTTAATGCTTGGTTGGGCTTGCTGATGAGTGGCCTGTATCTCTCAGGTATTCTGGAACATTGATTTCCAGCCTAAGAGTGAATTATTTGTTCGTTTTTCTCTTTGCATGATTTAACACAGTTGGGATGTTATGAAGAGAACAGAGAGGAGAGAGAGGAGGGGGAACGAGAAAGCGCTTGAATAGATTTGTCCTATTTAAGATTTCCTATTGAGTCATACTTCTGTGAATAGATATATTCTTGAGAAAGATTTTTAAAAGTTCCAAGTTTCGTAATTTATTCTAGAACGTTTATAATTAATAAATTTCATCACCAGCACCAGGTGTTCAAAGGATTAGAATCCCTTTTATAAGGTGCTTTTAGTGAACATATACTCTGTCCAACCAAATAAAATTTTCTCAAAGGGGAAAAAAAACTAATCACTATCATAAACACCTCTGGTGCATTTTTGAAGAACATTTCCTAAGCAGATATAGAATTTCACGTGCATGTTTGTTGCAGTATAACTCAATGCGATTCCTAGAAATTAAATTGTTATTGTTTCTATTCTTTCCATGTATTTATGGAACACAACAGATGTGTGTGCTGCATTTCTGCCAAAGAGGCCAGGACAGAATTTCAAAACAACTTATTTTAATATATGCAAAACAATTCTCACATTTACTCAGAAATAAATTCACCATACATAGAACAGAACACAGTTCCTACTTACAAGTTGTGAATTAAAAAAATAATAATAATAATGTTTTCCCTCACCTAGCTACATATGTCCATGAAACATTTTTCCCATGAAATCATCAAAATCATGCCTTAAAAAACATTCATCTATGAATTTGGAATCACTGTTCAAATGATAGAACATATACTTATAAATACCTCAATTATTTTAAAATGTTATTTGCTTTTTCAAACTTTTTTTCTGAACTATGTAATTAGTTTTATATTATAATTCAACTTGTAATACAGCAGAACTTATGAGCATCAAATAGGGAATTAAATCTTCATATATATCTCAAAATAGCAAGAGTAGTATGATAAAACATATTCATTCTATAGTTCACATTTAGAAGATATACTTTTTGAAATTCAGAATAAAAAATGAATGACATTAAGTAATGTGAGTGGTTTAGATACAATTCTCCTCTATCTGAATATTCCTAGAAATATAGTTTTCATTTGTCAATATCAAAATATTTTAATAAAATTTCAAACCATTTCTGACACAGAAAACTAACAGATCCGTGTTTTGTAAAAAAGATTTAGAAAGCACTGCACTGTAAATTGGTCAGCTGGGCCGGATAGTTTTACATCAACTTGAGATATGCTAATGACAATTGAGAGGTGGAAACCATAATGAGAAAATTCCTTCATGGAGATAAGGCTGTGTGCAAGTCTATGGTGCATTTTCTTACTTAGTGAATGATCAGGGAGGGCCCAGCCCATTGTGGGTGTTGCCATCCCTGTGTTCTATAGGAAAGCAGGCTGAGCAAATCCTAGAGAGCCAGCCAGTAACCACCCTCCCGTCATGACCCTTGCCCCCAGGAACTTGCCCTGTTTTAATTCCCTTCGAGGATAAACAGTGATATGAAAGTGTAAGTTAAAGAAATTCCTTTCTTTCCCAAGTTGTTTTGGTCATGGTGTTTCATCAGGGTAACAGAAAGACCAAAGGAAACCATAGCTAATTCATTTCACTTTTACAGAATACTGAAGAATGGAAAATGAAAGGAATACTTTATATTTTGGTGAATACCTGAAACACAAGAAATTTATCCTAAAAGAAAAAGAAGTCATTCTAACTTTTCCATTATCCTGGTTAATAAAACATAGTTAATAAATTAACCGACTAAGGTTTTAAATCTTTTTAATATTTACCTAACCTCACCCAAATGATTCTGTCATTTGAACTTAATTAATGCAAAATAAAAATGTTTATGGTTGCCGCCTTTAAATAGCCAACCAATAAGGTAAATTCATTTTGTTTTTAAGAATGTTAGTAAATCTTATTTTAGGCCATGCCTTAAATTATCTCACAACAATGAGGTCACTCCTATTAACAGCATTAGTTTTGATTGCAAGTAACCACCGAAGCACCTGCACATTTTGCTCTCTGTGAAGGACATGGGTGAATGGGTGTGGGGATGAAAAAGAGGGTTCTCATAAACAAATCTATCATAGCACAGTTTCATAATTATAAATTTATTAAAATGAATTTAGTTTTTAATGGCCAGTCAATATGCCAGAGAGTAGTTCTCATTACCTTGTAAATTGTTTGCATCTGTGACTAATTCTACTGCAATACATCTTTGCCAATCAACTCATCATTTCTGAACAAGGCGCATTTACATTTTTTTTTTTTTTGCCAGTTTCAACTGACATTTTACCACACATTCTCACATTTTCTCCTTTGTGATTATTTTTCAGCTACCCTACCTGTATAATAATTGCTTTCAATTAAAAAGAAATACATAATTTTAATCACATTTTTATACCATCAGAAGTTCAGATGGATTATAAGGTATTGGTCTTTGTAATAATAGGTTTTAACTAGCAATTCCAGAATAAATTTGTACCGTGGTTGTTGGATTTATGTGTAAAGAGACAGAAGTCTGACCTTCCAGTGTACACCTTTTCTGCTCTCACAGTGAGGAACAGCCAGAATCTGAGGGGCCTTCCAGGAGAAAAGCTAGCTGTGACAATTTATATAGGCATAGTGTGAGGGACTTGAGAATGAGAAAATTGTGGCAGCATGTGTCCCACTTTTCTCTCCAGCCATCTCCCCTTCCTGGAATTGTTTGCCCAAGGTGTGAGAGGCTATCTTTTGAGAGACAAGTTATCTGTGCAAACATGCCTGTCTGAGCTAACTAAAGGTCAGTTGCTATCATCTAGGAATCCTGTTTCAAACTGTAGATAGTCTATAATTCTGAAATTTGAGAAATAAAAACAAGGAGAACGGGAACATAGGTCCTTGTTCTGCTTCTTGCTTATCAGGATTGTTATCACAAAGAGGTAGTCCATGGTCCATTGAAGCAGAACTCATGGTCATTTAGCAAGAAGAGAGTCTTAACTGGATTGGCTGTGATATATTATCTGATTACCATCCTGCATTCCCGGAGAGACTCTAATTATTAGAGGGCTGTAAACACATGATCTAGTTACTGATTAAAAGAGAAAGATTCTCCACATCCTCTCCAGCATGTGTTGTTACTTGAATTTTTGATCTTAGCTATTCTGATGGGTGTAAGGTGAAATCTCAGGGGCATTTTGATTTGCATTTCTCTGATGATTAAGAACTTTGAGCATTTCTTTAAGTGTTTCTCCACCATTCAATATTCCTCTATCAAGAATTCTCATGGAGATAACTTAGAACCCCTGTACAGATGTAGCCCATGGCAGTTTAGTGTCCAAGAGGGTTACATAGTAATGGGAAGAGGGACTGCCTCTGACATAATCTGATTGGCCTTCTCTTTGATCAGCTCTCCATGAGGGGGGAGCAGCCTTACCAGGCCACAGAAGATGACAATGCAGCCACTCCTATTGAGATCTGCTAGACTAAGATCAGAAGGAAGGAGTGGAGGACCTCCCTTATAAGTGGACTTGGGGAAGGACATGGGTGAAGAAGGGAGAGGGAGGGTGGGATTGGTAGGGGAGGAGGGACAGGCTTATGGGGGGATACAAAGTGAATAAAGTGTAATTAATAAAATAAAACTAAATTAAAAAAAGAATTCTCTGCTTAGCTCTGTACCCCATATTTTAGTTGGATTATTTGATTTGTTGCTGTTTAACTTCTTAAGTTCTTTATATATTCTGGACATTAACCCTCTGTCAGATATAGGGTTGGTGAAGAAACTTTCCTAGTCTATAGGCTGTCATTTTGTTCTGAGGAAAGTGTCCTTTGCTTTACAGAAATTCAGTTTCATGAGGTCCCATTTACTGATTGTTGATCTTAGGGCCTGTGCTGTTGGTGTTCTGTTCACGAAGCTGTTACCTGTGCCAGTGGGTTCAGGGCTCTTCCCCACTTTTTCTTCTAACAGGTTTTGTGTGTCTGGCTTTATGTTGAAGTCTTTGATCCACTTGGACTTGCAGGGAATCTTATGAAAGAAAAGGGAGATAGAAAGACCTGGAGGGGACAGGAGCTCCACAGGTGAGTGACTGATCCAAAAACTCAGGGCCCCTGGCTCTTTTCTGAGACTGATACTCCAACCATGAACCATTCATGGTGATAATCTAAAATCCCTGCACGGATATTATCCATGGCAGCTCAGTCTCCAGGTGGGTTCTCTAGGAACAGGGACTGTGTGGAACAGTGGCTGGTTGTTTGATAGCTCCTCGGGGGGGGGGGGGCAGCCTTGCCAGGCCCCAAAGGAAGACAATATAGCCAGTCCTGATGAGACCTGATAGGCTAGGGACAGATGGAAGGGGAGGAGGTCTTCCCTGGTCATGGGCTGGGAGAAGAGCATGGGAGAATAGGGAGGGAGTGTTGGATTGGAAGGGGATGAGGGAGAGGGTTAAAGCTGGGATACAAAGTGAATAAATTGTAATAAAGAAATAAATAGATAAATAAAACAGCCCATGGTGGAAACACAAAAAAACAACCAACCAACAAACAAACAAACAAAAACAAAAAACAAACAAACAAACAAACAAAAACAGAAATAGTCTCAGCAAGGTAGAAGGGGAGGGTTGAGGTGGGAGAAGTGAAGTGATAAGATGTAGGTATAGAGTTAATTCAGGATCCTAGTGAGTATTTCTCCAGCAAGGGCTGTTCAACAAAATGAACTAGCAGAAGCAAGATATAGCATAAGAGAATTGAAGGAAAAGGAAAGGTGGGTAATAGAGAGCTAATGTGAAGAATTTTACTTGGCCTGGAGTAAACGGATGAAAGACCATTGCAGCTAGATTTTCTCCACACCTAAGTTTTCATCTTGTTTTGTATTTTTGTTTGTTTGTTGCTGTTTTTAAATAGGTATAGATGAAGTAAGCAGAGCTGTAGTGTGAGGATCTCTCCGTTAATCGCCACCTGCTCAAAAATTCAAGAGTCTTCTGATCATGGTTGAAAGATCTCTGTTTATGGGCATAATTATATCTCCCGAAGTCAGTTTAATAGTAAATACATTTAGCAAAATAATATGAGAAGTAAATAACCCTGGAACTTATGAACTGCCCAGCCACAAGTTACTGGCCTGATGATGGTACATGGTACAGATTTGTTTTTTTGTAAATAGGAACTAAAGTCCAAATTGAAAGTAGATGGTGGCTGTCATTCTGTTCTATTATGTCATTTGTAGATGTGTCTTACCTAGTAAATCTGCACTGAATTGCAATGTTTACAAAAGGGTAATATTGATGTTGAATTTTTTTCCTCTGGTAATAGGCATAGGATTTTGTTGCTTCAGATGCTAGTGTTTGGAATTACATAGTAATTTGCAACAATTCCTGAAATGCCTGTAGAAAATATTTTCACCATTTTCTAATATGTGTTTATATGAACTGTTATTTTTTAGTACTGATCATTTTAAAGTCAAAATATTGATCTGAAAGGCATTGACAATGACAATGCTTTTCTGTAAAACCAAGTATTCATTTCATGTGATAATAAGTAAATGTCTGTTTTATTAATATTCAGATATTAATATAATAAAATATTCGCTTTAATATTTAATAAATGCCCAAATTTATGCGGACCAAAGAAATGTTTTTAAAATAAATCTACTTGTTATTTGTTATTAGTAAGTATCTAATAATTTAATATATCCATTTTTAAATAACTGGGAAAGCTTGCTCAGGGAAAAGTGTTTTAAGAATCCTTATGGAATAATGAAAGATAGGAAAAAAAAAAACCCTAATTAGGTAAGTTGATAATGTTTACCTTCATGAAATAAGACAATTACTTACACAACTGAATAGCCAAACAAGATAGCTAAATAAGTCTGTTAAAAACTGTCTGTATTACAGAAATCGAGCCTGGGAATATTTCATGAAAAACAGGAAAGATTTCAGAGGTGGTATTTAAAGTAATAATCTGCTTCCTTCATATGATTCCATACACTCTGCCGAAGGCTTGGTTATGGGTCGCAGCATCTGCTTTGATACACTGCTAGGTAGAGTCTTTCAGGTGCCTTCTGTGGTAGGCTGCTGTCCTGTTACTTGTTTTCTCCTATTTCCAATGTCCATCCCCTTTGTCCTTCTAGATGGGGATTGATTATCCTACTCCTGGACCTCTTTCTTGTTTATCTTCTTTAGGTGTACATATTTTAGTATGTTTATCCTATCTTATAGGTCTATATAAGTGAGTATATACCATGTGTGTCTTTCTTCTGGGATAGCTCACTCAGGATGATCTTTTCCAGATCCCACCATTTACCTGCAAATTTCATGATTTCCTTGTTTTGTTTTTTTTTTTTGTATTGCTGAGTAATACTCCATTGTGTGGATATACCACAATTTGTGCATCCATTTCTCCACTGAGGGGCATCTGGGCTGTTTTCATCTTCTGGCTATTACAAATAAGACTGCTACAAACATTGTTGAGCAAATGTCCTTATTGTGTACTTGTGACTCCTTTGGGTATATGCCTAGGAATGGTATAGCTGGATCTTGAGGAAGCGCTATTCCTAGTTGTCTGAGAAAGCGACAGATTGCTTTCCAGAGTGGTTGTACAAGAAATGAGTTTTTATCATCTATATAGCCACTTACACAACTGTAACATTATAGGGAATTTTTTTTTGTTTTGCCAACTCTACTTTATAATTACTTCCTAAAGACACACTCCACAGTTTGACTGTTCTGATATTTTAGGAAGACCAAAGATAAATCAGAAAACTTGAGAGTCGTTTGATAAACAAATGTGTTTTTTATGTGACACAAAAATGTTCCTTTCTCGAAGGTATTTATTTCTGGTTTCTACGTAAAATTCTTATGGCAATGAGTACCTGCAAATTAGATTTTTCCAAATACATTATACTGAAATATATGCCTTCCCTCACATTAACTCTTCATTTGTTAAGTGCTTCATCAAACTAAAATTGTTATAGGCCTTTACGTAAAATCTCTGAAACTGTACCACACAAAATGAGGTTGTATAGATGGATACTATATATGCCTAGGTGGAGAGATATCAATTTTGTTAAGAAACATTGCAGCTTGTCAAAGAAACATATCATTTCAGTTTGGATTCTGCATATCTTTAAATGATAACTGTTGGTTATCAGCCCATTTCTTCTACTGATCACAGGCAAAGAAGAGGAAAAATGATTTAAAATACATAGTATAAACAGCATTATGAATCAGAAACCTTGATACATAGGCAACATTCTGCTTTCTCTCATTGTATAAATTTTAATGAAATAACCAGAACATTGGTCTGCGCCTTCTGTATAGTTATTATATGAGTTACTTTCTTTGTTGCAGTGACAGATCAGCAGGAAGAGCACCTCAGGGAAGGAAAGACATGCTTGTTGTATGAGGATACCTTAGTAAGTAAGACCTGTGGCAGAAGAATGAAGTGACTTTTCATGTGGAGTCCACAGCACAGGGAAACTGATGTTGGTGATAACCTCTCTTTTTTTATTCTGTTCCATCCAGGTCTCCATCAAATCTGTTTAAAGAGGATCCAATACTATTCCTAAGCCAAGATTCATATTGTCCCATTTAGAAACTGAGGACAGTTTATGCATGAAGATGGACTACCTGCCTCCCACAATCACTTCTCTGAGGCTTCTGTTCACATGACCATTTTGCTACAACTTACCCTTCTGAATCTCTTCTCTCAGATGGTCACTGCTCAAATTCTCTTCCCAAATCAATCAAGCATTGTTCATAATTTCTCTGCTTTCTATCTTACTTGACAGGTTTTTCTCTTTCAACATTGTCTGA
This sequence comes from Rhombomys opimus, assembly GCA_010120015.1. Classification (NCBI taxonomy): domain Eukaryota; kingdom Metazoa; phylum Chordata; class Mammalia; order Rodentia; family Muridae; genus Rhombomys; species Rhombomys opimus. Next base: position 484,321 of record REGO01000441.1, on the reverse strand, counting down.
CCTACACTGATTACTGAAAGTGAAACAAAAAACCCTGGTTTTTTTTGTTTGTTTGTTTGGTTGGTTGGTTTTTTAATCTACAAACTAAATGTATCTCAACCAATTTTATCTTTTCATCTCTTTGGAGGAACTAAGTTTTTATATTTGTTGTATTTTGGTTTCCTTTTGCTGTATTTTATCACTCACTTAGGCAAACCAAATAAATTGAAGAAAAAAATTATAAGCAAACAAAGAAAAAATATGTTGTGATTTCTTAATTTATAAGATTAATTCTTGATAAGTCTATAAAATATAAATTCTACTGTGAACCAATTTTTATGATTCTTAGGTTACTAGAACATCAATATGCAGGGCAGTTTTATCTTTAATGCATAGTAACAATTTGTGGAAAATTTAATTGAAGCACCAGTGACAACAGATAATCTTTCTGATGTAAGAATTGAGTATTTTTTTCTAATATTTGAGTCTTCGAGTCTTTGAGTTCTCATAAGTTCATACTGTAATAATTATGAAAAATTATTAATGACTAAATCATCTAAAATATTTTTAAAATAATCCAATAAGGCACAAACTCATAATTCTAGGGCTTGGAATTTAAGTCAAGAGGATCAGGAGTCAAAGCCACCTACTGCCATATAAGGAAAATTACAACATGAAATTCTTTCTAGAAAAACAAATATTAAAAAAAATAAATAAATCGGGAAATCTATATTCATTAGGCTTTTGTTCCCTTAATGCATTGTTTTCTTTCATACTGTTATTCCTCAGATTCACAAGGGATAAAGAATCCCACAGTTTTGAGTGAAATTTGAAGCAAGCTTTAATTAAATACTAACCAGGATAGACTCTGGTCAGGTCCACTGTCTGGGATTTCAGTGACTGGTGATAAGACATGCATTGTAGGGACTTTTTTAAAGGACAAAACAAATGGCCACCATACTTCCCAATGGCTTTGTTATTTTACAACAACTCCAACTCTCAGCATTCCAAAATATTATCTGGTCCTTGGGTAGGTGGGGCTACAGGTTAATTTTGGATTTACAATACATTTGTGGTGAATTAAATATTTTAAATACAAGCTATTCTTTAAAACTCAACTTTAATTATTGAATGGTGGTTTTGGTTGCTTCTTTGACATTAGTGAGGGGGAACTATATTGATCAATGTCCAGTACAAATTCTGCTGGTTGAACATAAGGCAACATTTCTTTGTAACTTGTAAAGCCAGTTCCCCTTTCACAGGAACGATTTCCTTATCACGAGTGGAAGGGACAAACCATTGAAGGAACAAATGACTATATGTAGATTATATTAGCATACCAAAGTGCATGCTTTCCTCCAGGATCCCTCAGCATCATGTATTTATGTATCAGTACATATGTATGTATGTATGTATGTATGAGTACATATTACACATTTTTTAGTCCATGCTGTCATACAGACTCTTCTCACTCTACCCCTTGCCCTAAACTTTTCCAACTCATGGGCTTTCCTCTCCCTACCTTCACATTGTTCTTACAACCTGCTCTTTTGACTATGCTCCAACATTTGCCTCTCTTTTTTCCTTCTTTAGTCCTCTCTCTTTGGTCTTCTTCTCTTGTTATTTCCATCCCCTTGTTAAGTGTTCAAGTCCTGTGGGTTGGCCATATTCAGTCTACTACTTTCTCGCACTACTTTGGCCTCTTCCAGATGCCTTTGGATGTATTCTCACTCATATCTACAATAAAAATCTTCCCCTCAATCACACCTTGGAGTGTTTAGATGCCAGCTTGTATGCCTGATGCTGAAACAGTCAGTTTATAAATATGGTATACAAATCCTTTGTTTATAAAATCAACAGATTTACTTATTACATAGCAATGCTATTTTATTTTATTATATTTTAGGTTGTGTCACACAACCTCTAGTTTTATTTCCTTTAACAAATTCAGAGATGTATATAGAGTTTTCACTTCTCCTTTTCTGTTTTGTTTTGTTTTGTTTTGTTTTTGTCCTTTCTCTCTGGTTGAAATTATTTTCCTCCCTCTAATCACCTCTCCTACGTCAAAAATCTTTCTCTCTGACCCACTGAGTTCAGTTGTGGTTGCTTTCAGGAACATGAGTGAGGATTAATTTTTCTCTTTTTCTACCTCTTCCAGAATGTCTTCTCAGCCTTGGAAAGAGTGATAAAGATTTTTCCATTGGAATATGCAGTCTGCATTTACTTATTCTCTACAATTTCACCAAAGATAACTCTCTCTTTACTGTCAACCACCACACACACACACACAAACACACACACACACACACACACACACACACACACACACACACACACACACACACACACACACACACACACACACACAGTGTCCCTGAAGCCAGCTGAGAGCAGGAGTAATTTACAATGTAAACATATTCATTGAGAGGGCAGTTCTAGCCCACATCCACTTTGCAGGAGAATGATAGTGAGGGCTGCAGAACAATGTTCAAATCCAATCAAAAATTAGTTGCTTACCCCCAAATTGTTAAGCTACTGTTAATTGGTTTCCATGCCTTGCCAGATACATACTACTCTAGCTCCTGGCATCCACCAGCGTGTGGGAGTAATGATGACTTTTGATGCTGAAGTACTTGAATGGTAACTTCTGCCACTGTTAAAGGTATCCAGGAGACAGAAACCTCCTGGCTCACATCTATTGATCTTTCCTACAACCCAAGTGTTCTGTCTTCAGTAATAAAACCTAGAAATTTATTTGTATGTACTAGAGGCATTAACTATGGCCTACAAGATTTTGGGACCCCTGGACACTCCTTTACTAACAGGTCCTAGAGAGGTATCCCACAGCTGCTACTGAGATTTTTGCTGAATATTGTCTTCTGTGAACAGCATTATCTAACCTTGTAGAATGCCTCTATTCAAACATTTTTCTTACTAATGCTTTTGAAAGGAATAATAGTTTTTTATAGGCCTTTTAAATGCATTCTTTAATTTAGGTTAACCCTTTCAGTTTTGTTTTGAACACATGTTTTTTATAAGCCACTAATTTAAATAAACATGAATTTAAGTTTCCTCACACATTCAAACTCCATGCCCTTACTTCAGATGGAAGGAGATTTGTAGTTGAGATTATGGCTCTATCAGAAACTACAAAATTGAGTGACTGGATTTATGACCTCATCTAGGAATTTTCTCCATTACCCTTCAGCACTTTAACTGTCTGTATGTTCAGCTCATGTTCAGTATGATGATTGTTTATGCTAATATAGTAATATAATGTAGTTTTCAGCAAGGCAGGAAACAGCAAAATGAGCTTGGAGAGGACTGTGCAGCTGTGTGGATTGACTGTATATGGTCCTTGGGGGATGCGATTATCAGACAACTGAACCATCATTAGGATAATTAGTGTACTAGGCAACTGCATTAGTGGAATTATTGTCATTTCTCACAGCTTGTCAGCACAGTTTTTTTTTCTTTTTTTCTTTTTTTTATTTGGTAAGGCTTGTTTTTACAAATGCAGCTGACTGTGTGGATGAATTCAAGAGAAGAAAACATTTTTACTCTCTTCATGTAGTCACATAAAGAGCCAATAAATGGCACATACATGATATCATACATGAAGGAGCATTTCCTTAATGGTTAAGGTGGTTAAAGTGAAATTGGCTTGGAAGTAAATCTGGAGAATTTGAATAAAATCTACCCTTATGAGTAAATTAAGATTTATTTTCCTTATAAGTGAGTTCTTAGTAGGGAGATACAAAGGCTTCTAGGTACCTTGACCTGTTGGTGTTCCTTTAGTGCTAACTTCCCAAATGCTTCTAATTCCCCAAATTCCCACTTATGAAACAGTCGTGCCTTCAAAAATACAACACAAATTAACACGGACTGCTAATGCTCAGCAGGGCTACTTTGTTTGCTTTGTATCCCGAAGATTCTGATTGAGGCTATGTGATCTTTGACGAGTGTCAACGGGACTGTAGCTACGCCGCTCTGTGGAAACACACCGAGTACACCCCCGGGAGAAAACAACCTTGCTCTCCATGACACTCACTGTGCTTTCAGGAAAATAAGCCTTGAAGCAAAACATTCTCTTATTTACTTACAGTTTTGCTTCTGTCTTGGAATTAACTGGCCTCAGGTGTGGGATACAGACTTTGCCACACCTAGGCAAACCTCTCCACCTTTGTTCTAAGAAATGTATGTTTGAAACTACCTGGTATGTTTGTACTTAACTATTTTATGTCCAACGTTGTGTCTCAAAAGATAGCTTTTCCTTTTCCCTTCTTTATTTTAATTTTTACTCCTGCTGTTCCTGCACATCAATGAGTCATGGCAAAGGTGTATGACATGTCCCTGAAAATTAGTACTGTTTTAAAATAAGACTGTGAATGTGAATGCTATTCCTCATCTTGACAAGGTTTAGAATCACTCAGAAAACTCAACTTTGATTATTTCTGTGAGGCTGTCTAGAGTCCTTTTTCTATAGCAAGGAATCACACTGTGAACATGCAGATACATCTCATGGGTGAGGTCTCTAAGTAGATAAATGAAAAAGTGACTTGGACATACCTGCCTCTGATAACTGAATGGAGATCAATGTGCCATGCCTTCCTACCATGATGGGCTATACTAGCAAACTGTGGGCCAGAAGAAACCACAAGTTTCTTAGGTCAGTTTTACACATCATTTTACTCCAACAAGAAGAAAAAGGAAATATAAAGGTTAAAAATAAAAGTGTCCAAGTGGGTTCCATAGTAATGGGAAGAGGAACAGCTTCCGACATAATCTGATTGGTCTGCTCTTTGATCACCTCCCCCTGAGGAGGGAGCAGCCTTACCAGGCCACAGAAAATGACAATGCAGCCACTCCCGATGGGATCTCATAGAGTAAAATCAGAAGGAAGGAGAGGGGTCCTCCCCTATAAGTGGACTTGGAGAGGGGCATGCAAGAAGAAGGGGAAGGGAGGTGGGATTAGAAGGGGAGGGGCTTATGGGGGGATACAAAGTGAATAAAGTATAATTAATAAAAGTTAAAAAAACAACAAAAAATAACTCAATGGGTGTCTTTATTTATTTTTTAACTTTTGTTAGGGGAGGTCCTCCTCTCCTTCCTTCTGATCTTAGTCTATCAGATCTCATCAGGAGTGGCTGCATTGTCATCTTCTGTGGCCTGGTAAGGCTGCTCCACCCTCTGGGGGAGGTGATCAAAGATCAAGCCAATCAGATTATGTCGGAGGCAGTCCCTCTTCCCATTACTATGGAACCCACCAAAAGAAGAAGAAAAGAGGCAACAAGTTAGGAACCTGCCACAGAGGGCCTCTGAAAGGCTCTGTCCTGCAGACTATCAAAGTAGATGCTGAGACTTATGGGCAACTGTTGGGCAGAATGCATGGAATCTTATGTAAGAAGTGGGAAATAGTAAGCCCATTGGGTTCTTATACTGAAATATTCTTTAGCACTTACCAGTTGCAAATTATTTAAGTGCTGATATTTTACTGTCATCCCCCATGAAAGTCAAAATAAACTAATCCATAAAACACGTAAGGTTTAGGCTTAAAATGTTGGCATATCTAAGAGTTTCTGATATGAACGGTTTTATAATTTTAATAAAACAACAACAGAAATGCCTGCTCAGAAGAAGCCCATAGGTTGCTTAGTTTCCAAGTGGTTTCACTAGAAAGGGGAGCAGATGTTGTCTCTGACATGAACTCATTGGCTGGCACTTTGATCGCCTCCCTCTTGTGGGGGGTGCATTCTTGCAGGCCACAGAGGAAGATGATGCAGCCAGTCCTGATGAGATCTGATAGGCTAGGATCAGATAGAAGGGAAGGAGATCCTCGCCTCTCAGGGGGCTAGGGGAACAGCATAGGAGGAAAAGTTGGAGGGAGAGTGGGACTAGGAGAAGACTAGGGAGGTGCTACAGCTGGGATATAAGTGAATAAATTGAAGTACATGAAAGATAAATAAATAAATAATGAAGAAAATTAAAAGACTATCAAAAATATAACTCAAAAGTTGTTAAATTCTAGACCTCCTGATAGTAATTCAGCAACAGGACTGAAACAGAAGCATATTGTTTAATTCTACAGACTCGGGGATATTTTGTTTAAATATTTTCACAAATGAGAATATTTCAGCTTCTTTAATATACCCTACCTTTTCCATTTCTCATTAAAAAAATAAAACCTTTAGCCAAGAGCATTTATAATGATTTATAACATATCCAAGAAGAGCTCACTAAACTCAAGGGAAATGAAGTGGCATTCAAAAAGTAAGTGGAAGAATATAATTAACTCTCACGTTTATGCAACATAATTGAAGTTAAGCTTGAAAGCAAAAGGGTTTTTTTTCTTGGTATAAATTATTTTGCAAGAAGCATTAATATTAAATGATAAATAATTTGAAAATTATAACTACCAAGTCTCTGCAGGTTAGCAAGTATTCTAAGGAGAATGTCTCTATATTTCATTTTAAACCATTCATACTTGTTACCATTAAGAGTCTGCTTTACACAAAAAAATTATTTTTGTTTTTCTTCATTAGGGAGAATTAATCCTCTTGTTAAATTAAATTCTCCTTTGCTCAAGTATTTGGACCATATAATTTTTATTCCACCCAATCTTTCTTTCATTGTAACTGTTATAAATAATGGATGAGGTTGGATTCTTCTTTCACTTTAATCCAAGTCCAGGTGAATTGAGTCACAAATCCACAGTGACTATAAAAGACTTACTGAACTGCTATTTTATATGTTAGAATTTAATGTATATAATTTGAAATCTGATAAACTCGACTACAAAATAAAATTAAGAGTATCTATATACTATGATCTTAATTTAATAATCCATACTATTTTGTTTATATTTGCTACCAATACTGTATTTTCTCATTAGTAGCTCTCTCTGTGTCTCTCTTTCCCTATTTTGATATGTATTTTTTTCTTTTCTCTAAGAAAAGTCAAGCTCTTATTATCTAGTGTATGTTAGCTTGGGACTCAGTCTGCTATTTAATCAGTAATATTTTAGGAAGAACTTTAACATAGGAACACCATTAAAGTAACTTTACTGTTCTCTAATATTCATCATCTTGCCAATTTATGAATTATTTAACTTTTTAACTTCCATGTCTTTTTGTAGCCAAAACATTTTCTCATCAATGAATTTTTACTAGGTATGTAAATTCCCAAGATAAATATGTACCTAAAGCATGCTTTCCTAAAGCATGATTGTATAATCTAAATTCCATAGTTTTTGAAATTTATAATATGATTTTGAGATTTAATTTAAGTGGTATTAGTAACATGTTCTCAACTATTCATAGCCTCAAACCTTATGTATATACTGAGTCAGTCTTAAAGTTACTATTGTTAAGCTCTTTTTTTGAATTTTCTACTTTGAATCTGAAAAAAGACAAGAGAGTGAAATGACACTACATAAGCATGTGTGCAGAAGCCTCTTGAATCTCAGGGATTCATACACCATTTACATCAGTGGTTCTCTGGAGAGGGAATGGCTTTTTATGTCAACTGAGGGAGCAGGAAAAGCCTAGGTTTGTGTGATACATTGTTCACTGTGGGAATATGTGCAAGACAGAATTGAACAATAGCAACATTCTAGCCACTTTCAAGAAGTGTTACAGGAGAGAAGAAAGATATCCCCAGTGCCCAGACCAATAAAAAAAAACATATTTAATCACACACACCTTGTGCAAGTAGAAAGTATATTAAGGTATATAAAGGACTACAGGGTTCTAGGCAGAGCTCACTGGACTATGTCTAACTTTGGAAATATCAAAAGAGAAGTAGAATAACTGAATACAAGAGATCTGTGGTAAGGTACATACATGTCTGTATGGCACAAACCATACACATGGGCTATTCCATGTAAGTGTCCATTATAAAACATGAACCAGGGAAGAAGTGGTAACCTCCATGAAGAGAACTGGGATATACAAGTTCATGTTTATATTACAATTAACTTTACTTTTAACCATGAATATGATAAACAAAGATAAGGCTTCATATGGCTCCTACAACTTAGACCTTTGTTGTAAAGACCAACCTAGCTCCTACACAAACACAAATACTTCATATTAATGGAAAGTACTTCCTGAGGAGATCAGCTACCAGGAAGAAAGCTGACTGTAGAATCTCACACTTGTCTTAGAAGGGCTAGTATTTTATTCTGATCTGAGTTTGTCTTAGTTTCCAGTCACACCTTTTCTAAGACCCCCACTCCAGATAAAATTAGGAAATTCATTTAGAAACAAAGAATCTTATAGGTCATGGTGTATCATCAGAAACCTGCCTCCTTTGCAGTAAAAGAAATGAAGAATTTGGCTCATGAAAAGTAACTCTACTGCTTATATAATATGTTGTATCTTCTAGAATGTTTTCACTTTCTAAAGTTCAGGAATGGCTTTCAAGATATACAATATTACAACAAATCAGTAGAAAAAGACTGTGGAACAGAGTTGTCATTTAAAATGATATAATGTGTTTGCTGAATCTTAGGCAATGTGCTTTCACATGGTGAACATGTCTGGGAAATAGATGAAATAGATGGAAGCAAGTAAGGCTCACTTGAATTCTCTCCCAGAGACTCATCAGTTTTATTACTGTCATCTTCACAACTCTATGTCTTTATCAAACAAGACATAGTTTCTACCAAAATAATAATAATAATAATGTCATCAAAGTATAACTTATGGATTGTACCAGACTGTATTGAATGTCTCTTGTCAACAAACCAGCAGGAGAACAATTGACCCCCAAGATATTCAGTCCTTACCAACAGAGTGGACAGAGGTCAAAATGCAGGGTAGTGTCATGGAAGAAAGTGTGTTCATCCTTAATGATCGACTTTTGTAAATCCTAGTAAGTTTCCTATCTCCTCCCTGTTTTTTAAACATAAATAAATATATTCTTTACAAACCTTGAAAGAAAAATTCTCACCTTCATATGGAACATCAAGAAACACAGAATTGCCAAAACAATTCTCTACAGTAAATGATCTTCAGGAGGTATCTCCATCCCTGATCTCAAGCTGTACTATAGAAAAACAATACTAAAAAATGCATGGTACTGGCATAGAAACAGACTGGTGGATCAATGGAATTGAATAGAAGACCCTGACATAAATCCACACACTTATGGACACCTGATTTTTGACAAAGATGCCAAATCCATTCAAAGGAAAAAAGACAGCATCTTCAACAAATGGTGCTGGTCTAACTGGAAGTCTGCATGTAGAAAAATTCAAATAGATCCATATTTATCACCCTGCACAAAATTAAAGTCCAAGTGGATCAAAGACCTCCACATAAAACCAGACACACTAAACCTGTCAGAAGAAAAAGTGGGGAAGAGCCTTGAACTCATTGGCACAGGAGACAACTTCCTGAACAGAACACCAACAGCACAGGCTCTAAGAGCAACAATCAATAAACGGGAACTCATGAAACTGAAAAGCTTCTGTAAAGCAAAGGATACTGTCCTCAGAACAAAACGACAGCCTAGAGATTGGGAAAGGATCTTCACCAACCCTATATCTGACAGAGGGCTAATATCCAGTATATATAAAGAACTAAAAAAGTTAAACAACAAAAAATCAAGTAATCCAATTAAAAAATGAGGTGCAGAGCTAAACAGAGAATTCTCGATAGAGGAATATCGAATGGCAGAGAAACACTTAAAGAAATGCTCAACCTCATTAGCCATCAGGGAAATGCAAATCAAAACGACCCTAAGATTTCACCTTACACCCATCAGAATGGCTAAGATAAAAAACTCAAGAGACAACATATGCTGGAGAGGTTGTGGAGAAAGGGGAACCCTCCTCCACTGCTGGTGGCAATGTAAACTTGCACAACCACTCTGGAAAGCAATCTGGTGCTTTCTCAGACAACTAGGAATAGCGCTCCTTCAAGATCCAGCTATATCACTCCTAGGCAGATATCCAAAATATTCTGAAGTACCTTTAGTCAATAAGGACATTTACTCAACCATGTTTGTAGCAGCCTTATTTGTAATAGCCAGAAGCTGGAAACAGCCCAGATGCCCCTCAGTGGAGGAATGGATGCACAGATTGTGGTATATCTACACAATGGAATATTATTCAGCAATAAAAAACAAGGAAATCATGAAATTTGCAGGTAAATGGTGGGATCTGTAAAAGATCATCCTAAGTGAGCTATCCTAGAAGCAGAAAGATGCGCACAGTATATACTCACTCATATAGACATATAATATAGGATTCAGCTATCCCAGAAGCAGAAAGATACACATGGTATATATGCACTCATATAGACATATAACATAGGATAAACCTACTAAAATCTGTACTCCGAAAGAAACTAATCAAGAGGTAGGACTCTTGCTAAAATGCTCAATTCCTATCTAGAAAGGTAAAGAGGCTGGGCATCAGAAGAAGGAGATAAGAGGGAACAAGTCAGAAGCCTGACACAGAGGACCTCTGAAAAGCTCTGCCCTGAAGACTATCAATGTAGATGCTGAGACTTATGGGCAACCTTTGGGCAGAGTGCAGGGAATCTTAGGAAAGAAGTGGGAAACAGTAAGGTCTGGAGAGGACAAGAACTCTACAAGGAGTGCAACAGAACCAAAAAATCTGAGCCCAGGGGTCTTTCCTGAGACTGATATTCCAACCAAGGACTATACATGGAGATAACCTAAGACCCTGCACAGATGTAGCCCATGGCAGTTCAGTATCCAAGTGGGTTCCATTGTAATAGAAACAGGGACTGTCTCTGACATGAACTGATAGGCCTGCTCTTTAATTACCTCCCCCTGAGGGGGAAGCAGCATTACCAAGCCACAGAAGAAGACAACACAGCCACTCCTGATGAGACATAATTGACTAGGATCAGAAGGAAGGAAAAGAAGTCCTCCCCTATCAATGGACTTGGGAGGGGCATGCATGCAGAGGGTGGAGGAAGGGAAGGATTGGGATGGGAGGAGGGAGAGAACCACAGGGGGGATACAAATTATATAATGTGTAATTAATAAAGAAAAAAAAGATTTGAATCACAAAAAATAAATAAATAAATAAATAAATAAATAAATAAATAAATAAATATATGCAATGGAAGCTCTCCCCAAATGAGTAAGGAATTATTATCAATATTTCACACTTTGACACATAAGAAAATGAAAGATTGATACATACATGACAGGTAGAAGAAACAGATATGTAATGAGATTCATAGATAAATACATAAATAGAAAGACAGACAGATAGGAAACAGATTTTCTATCGGAAATCTCGAAACCACATGACTGTATTTATTATCGAATATACATATGTTCCAAAGTAATTCTTTTTTTTTTTAATTTTTATTTTTATCAGTTACATTTTATTAATTCTGTATCCCAGCCGTGCCCCGAACCCTCGTTACCTCCCAGTCAATCCCTCCCTCCCTCATCACCACTGTGCCCCTTTCTAAGTCCACTGATAGGTGGGACCTCCCCCCATTCACCTGATCCTGTTTTATCAGGTATCTTCATTGAGTTCCTGTTAGAAATAGTCAAAGTAATTCTTAATAATTAATATATATGAAATAACCAGAGTATGTAAAAGCAATTTTGAAAATGTAGTATCAACTCTCTTCTTCTTTATAAGGTTTTCTAATAGTATGGTTTCTAATTTTAATAAATTAATAACACACCACAAATATTTAAATTTAGGGCTTCTTTGATTAATATTGTCTCATTCATAGAATAATTTTTATTTCATGTATTTTTTGAGAGTACAATATATCTACATTCTTCCCCTCTTCTTTCCTCTCCCATCTATGAAATAATTCTTACTCCTGCATATGAGGCTCACAGATCATTGTACGAGACAGCATGTTGTAAGAGCCAGATATCAATGAGTTTATTTTAAGTCTGTCTTTGTTAGTAAAATCAGAAAATATAGCCAGAATGTCTCACAACATGACTGCCTAAACATGCTCTGAACAAAAAGAAAACCCATTATGGATATCAGCCCTCTGTCAGATATAAGGATAGTGCAGATCCTTTCCCAGTCTGTAAACTGTCTTTTTGTTCTGACACCAGTGTCCTATGCTTTGCAGAAGCTTTTCAGTTTCATGAGGTCCCATTTATTGATTTTTGATCTTAGAGCCTGTGCTGTTGGGGTTCTGTTCAGGAAGTCATCTCCTGTGCCAATGAGTTCTAAGCTATTCCCCACTTTTTCTTCTAACAGATTTAGAGTATCTGGTTTTATGTTGAGGTCTTTGATCCACTTAGACTTTAGTTTTGTACAGGGTAATAAATATGGATCTATTTACATTTTTCTGCATATAAGACATCCAATTAGACCAGCACCATTTGTTGAAGATGCTATTTTTTTTTCCAGTGTATGGTTTTGGTATCTTTGTCAAAAATCAGGTGTCCATAAGTGTGTGGGCTTATTTCTGGGTCTTCAATTCTATTCCATTGATCCACCATTCTGTTTTTATGCCAGTGCCATGCAGTTATTTATTACTGTTGCTCTATAGTAAAGATTGAGATCAGGGATGGAGAAACTGCCAGAAAATCTTTTATTGTAGAGGATTGTTTTAGCTATCCTGGGTTTCTTGTTATTCCATATGAGGTTGAGAATTTTTCTTTTAAGGTCTGTAAAGAATTGTTTTGGAATTTTGATGGGAATTGCATTGAATCTGTAGATTTGGTAAGGTGGCCATTTTCACTATGTTAATCTTGCCGAACCATGAGCATGGGAGATCTTTCCATCTTCTGATATCTTTTTCAATCTTTTTTTTTTTTGAGAGACTTGAAGTTATATTCATACATGTCTTTGAATTGCTTGGTTAGAGTTACACCAAGGTACTTTATGTAATTTGTCACTATTGTGAAGGGTGTTATTTCCCTAATTTCTTTCTAA
>REGO01000441.1:460318-471426 GCA_010120015.1 Rhombomys opimus | reverse complement strand
AAAAAAAAAAAAAAAAAAAAAAATCAAGCTATCTGTTTTAAAAATGGGGTACAGAGCTAAAAAAAGAATTCTCAACAGAAGAATATTGAATATCCGAGAAAGACTTAAAGAAATGCTCAATGTCCATAGTCATCAGGGAGATGCAAATGAAAACGATCCTGAGATTTCACCTTACACCCATCAGAATGGCAAAGTCAAAACCTCAAGTTACAACACATGCTGGAGAGGTTGTGGAGAAAGGGGAACCTCCCTTCATTGCTGGTGGGAATGTAAACTGGTACAACCACTCTGGAAATCAATCTGGCACTTTCTCAGACAAATTAGTGACAGCGTTCCCTCAAGATCCAGCTATACCACTCCTAGGCATATATCCAAAATAAGCTCAAAAACACAAGAAGGACATTTGCTCAACCATGTTCATAATAGCTTTATTCGTAATAGCTAGAGCCTGGAAATAACCTAGATGTCCCTCAGCGGAGGAATAGATACAGAAATTGTGGTACATTTACAGGATGGAATACTACTCAGAAATTAAAATCAAGAAAATAATGAAATTTGCAGGCAAATTGTAGGATCCAAAAAAGATCATTCTGAGTGAGGTATCCCAGAAGCAGGATGACACACACAGTACATACTCATTTATAAGTGGATACTAGACATAAAGTAAAGGATAATCATACAAAAATCTGTATACCTCAGGAAGTGAAGCTAGAAGGAGGACCATGGGTAAGATGCTCAATCCTCATTCAAAAATGCAAATGGGATAGAGCTCAGGAGATGGAGAAAACATGGAACAAGACAGGAGCCTACCACAAAGGCTCTATGTCTCAAAGACTCTACCCAGAAGGGTATAAAAGCAGATGTTGAGACTCATAGACAAAGTTTGGGCAGAGTTTAGGGACTCTTATGAAAGAAGATGGAGATAGAAAGATCTGGATTGGACTGGACCTCCACAAGGAGATCAACAGAAGCAAAAATCTGGGACCAGGGTTCTTTTCTGAGACTGATACTCCAACCAAGGACCATTTATGGGGATAACCTAAAACCTTTGCACAGATGTAACCAAGATCATCTCAGTCTCCAAGTGGTTACCCTAGTAAGGGGAACAGGGGCTGTCTCTGACATGAACTCAGTGGCTGGCTTCTTTATCACCTCCTCCTGGGGGTAGAGGGGATCAGCCTTGTTGGGCCACAGTTGAAGTCAGTGAAGCTAGTCTTCATGAGACATGACAGGGTAGAGTCAGGTGGAACAGGAGGAGGACCTCTCCTATCAGTGGACTAGGGAGGGGGCATGGGAGAGGAAGAGTAAAGGGAGGGCAGGACTAGGAAGGGATGAGGGAGGGGGCTATACCTGGGATACAAAAATGATAAATTACAATAAATTTAAAAAATTCCTTAAAAAGAAGGAAATCCATAGACCTACCAAAGTGGTTGTGGGCTGGGAGGAAACAATTAAGTCTCCACCTTACACAAAGAACTATGGACAACTAAGGAATGCTGGGGGTGGGAAAAAAATAGTCTTCCTCAGAGAAGACAACAGCAACTGTTTGTTCAATATAGATTACTCATCCCTGAAAACACACACACACACACACACACACACATATATATGTAAACTATATATATATATATATATATACATATATATATATAAACTGTATATATATATAAAACTGTAAACAGGTTTTAAACGTAGGTGAGTGCTCCTGTGAAAGTCAGAGCTTGCCGACAAACTTCAGAAAACTGTTCTGAGACAGCTTATTCAATAAGTATTTCTGCAAAGATAGAACAAGGAACAAGATGTAAAGTGTATTTCAGCATCTGGTTAAGATGATTCTTAGGATCTCACATGCTCCAGGGTTATCTCTGATCCAGTGTTGGCTGATGCTGACAAATCTGCCGTCAAAGTGCTCTGTGGTCCTTCGTGGAAAATAGCATGCCATCTCCAGTAAAATCATCTTAAGCCTGAGTGAGCAACTAAAAGACTACCCAAATTAGCATCTCAAAACGTAGTGTGTACACTTCCCACCACTTACGCAATGTCTGGCCTTACTGAACAGACCAATAAAGACTACTGTCAACTTAGACATATAAGCACATCAAAAATGAGTATGTTCAAGATAGTCTTTGGGTTTATGGAGCAACTATTATATAAATATTCAAAATAGGTTTCCAATATTTAGAAAAATATGGAATGGTCAAGATAGCAGTATCAGATTGTTTTTCCACACAAGAGAAAAGAAAGCATAATGGATGCTCTTAAAACCATGTCTAGAAAGTGGCTCACTGAAAAAGGTGCTTACCACTAGGCCTAAGGTTATGAGTTTGATACCAAACACCCACACAATGGAAGAGGAGAATTTTAACTCCCGATTTCCGTCTTCTTTCCTCAATAGGTGTTCTTGGTGTGTGAGCACACTCACACACAAAGAGGGGTGGGAGTGGGGAAATAGTAAATAAATATTAAAAACCCTCTTACAGTAACTCAGTCTTCTGAACACAGTAGCAAAAATATTTGACTCTTTGTCTTGTGTTTCATATATTTTAATAATATATGTGTGCCGTTATTTACAATTTTGAAAATAAAACATGGTTTCATGCTTTATTAAATTCAAGTCTTACAAAGATAATACTTGGAAAATATATTTACAAAATTTGATTCATCATTCCAACACAATAATGAATATATTTAAAAAGTATTGGCTTTTATTCTGTTAATGAAACTGAAAGTGTAATCATGAATTTTTGTTAATAATTTTAGACAGTGAACACAAATTGTTTTGATTATTTCTTAGTGTTATGTACTTAAGCATCATGCCATTATCCAGAAAGTTAATATAAAGTAATTTTTTGAGGGTTTAAGCTGAGAAAATAACACTCTATTCTGTTTGGTCTATAATACAGACCCAAAGGTGAGGCTTTTTATAAGTCTAAATTTTGTGTTACAATATACAAATGGCAGTAATGGGAACACCATAGAATACTATATGGAAAATAGTTTACTGTGTGAAATAGTGTGATATTTTGCAAACCTTAAATTCTCATTAATGCTTATGGTGATAGTTATTTCCCTTATGTGTACTCAGAAAGGGGGTGGGGGCCAGTAAACTTCTTCAAAGATGACTAAATCTGTAATTTAAAAATACATTCTTCCTAATTTCAGAGGATGAAGCAGGTTCTATCCTCTCTTCTGAACCTGAGCACACATGGATTTCAAGTGTTTTTACATGTTTGTAGCTAGATTATCTGAGAATGACATTGAAATGACAATGAATTCTGGACAACATAAGCGTGAAATGCACAAATTCAACTTTATTTTAAAATGTTACTTTTTAGTTATTATTGATTTAAAAGTGTAAGCACTGATGTTTCCTTCGGTGCCACTAGAGGCCATCATATACTTTCTTAAAATAGTAACAGCATATGTAAATGAAAACCTTAATTCTGACATTACAAAGAGTCCAGAAGGTGCAGATATTCCCCTTTAAATCTAGGCACTGTAGGGAGGCAGGGCACACTGATCTCTTCTTCTGGATTAAGCCACCTGCTTGACTAAGTTTTTTTTTTTAATTTTATTTTATTAATTTCACTTTATTGACTTTGCATCCCCCATAAGCCCCTCCCTCCTCCCCTGCTGGCCCCACCCTCCTTCCCCCTTCTTCATGTGTGTCCCTCCCCAAGTCCACTGATAGGGGAGGTCCTCCTCTCCTTCCTTCTGATCTTAGTCTATCAGATCTCATCAGGAATGGCTGCATTGTCATCTTTTGTGGCCTGGTAAGGCTGCTCCTCCATAAGGGGGAAGTGATCAAATTTGACTAAGTTTTTTTTTTTTTTTTTTTTTAATAAATCAAGTTTGTCTTTAATGTACAATACTGAATTTATCAATCCCATTAACAGAATAAAGCTATAGATAATAAAATATTTTTGAAAAACAAATGTCAATGCTAATTTTATTCAGAGTTCACAGGTTGTTGAAGTTGAATTATTGAATAAATTCTTGTGAAAATACTTTAAATCTTGTGGTCAGAAAATTTTCTTTTTTTGTTTATTATTATTATTATTAGTTACATTAGTTATCCCAACTGTTTCCCCCTCCCTTATTCCCTCCCAATCCTACCCTCCCTCCCTCATCTCCTCCCTGCCCCTTTCCAAGTCCATGGATTGGGGAGGACCTCCTCCCCTCTCGTCTGGCCCTGTTTTATCAGGTATCTTCAGGACTGGCTGCAAAGTCCTCCTCTGTGGCCTAGTCCTCCCTTGCGGGAGGTCAAAGAGCCTGGTATTGAGTTCCTGTCAGAGATAGACCCTGTTCCCCTTACTATGGGATACCAATTGGTTATTGAGCTACCACAAGCTTCGTCCTAGCAAAGGTTCTAGGTTATATCCATACCTGGTCCTTGCTTGGAGAAACAGTTTCAGAAAAAAATTCTGTGCCCAGATATATTTGGTCTTTGTGGGGCTCCTATCCTTTCCACATCATACTAACTCCCCTTCTGCCAAAGGTTTGGTTATGAGTCTTAGTATCTGTTTTGAAATGTTGCTTGGTAGAGTTTTTCAGATGCCTTCTGCTGTAGACTCCTGTCATACGTTCAATGCACATCTTATTTGTCTTTCTTTTTTTTTTCTTTTTTTTAATTTTTATTTTTCTTTTTAGTTACAATTTGTTAACTCTGTGTCCCAGCTGTATCCCGCTCCCTCATTCCCTCTCCCTCCCCAACTCCCTCCCTGGTCTCCTCCCTGCCCCTTTCCAAGTCCACTGATAGGGGAGGAACTCCACCCCTTTCATTTGATCCTGTTTTATCAGGTATCTTCAAGGCTGGCTGCAAAGTCCTCTTCTGTGGCCTAACAGGACTGCTCCTCCCCTGGGTGTGTGTGGGGAGGGGGAGGTCAAAGAGCCTGCCCTTGAGATCCTGTTAGAAATAGTCCTTGTTCCCCTTACTTTGGAAAACTACTTGGTCACTGTGCTACCAAGGGCCACATCCGAGCAGAAGTTCTAGGTTACATCCATAGATGGTCCTTGGTTGAGTGTCAGTCTCAGAAAAGACCCTGTGCCCAGACCTATTTGGTACTTGTAGAGCTCCTATCCTTTCCATATCATACTAACTCCTCTTCTTTCATATGATTCCCTGCACTCTGCCGAGGGTTTGGTTATGAGTCTTAGTGTCTGCTTTGAAACACTGCTGGCTAGAGTCTTTCAGATGCCTTTTGTGGTAGACTCCTGTCATACATGCAATGCACATCCCATTTGTCTTTCTAAATGAGGATTGATCATCTTCACCCATGTCCACTTCCTTGATTATCTTCTTTAGGTGTAAGTGAAGACTGATCATCTTACCCCATGTCTGCTTTCTTGTTTATCTTCTTTAGGTGTATAGACTTCATTATGTTTATCATATCTTGTAGGTCTATATAAGCGAGTATATACCATGTTTGTCTTTCTCCTTCTGGGATACTTCACTCAGAATGATCTTTTCTAGATCCCATAATTTGCCTGCAAATTTCATTATTTCCTCCTTTTTGATTGCTGAGTAGTATTCCATTGTGTAAAAATACCACAATTTCTGTATCCATTCCTCCACTGAATAAGTTTTTATAAACAAAAACAAGGGTTTTTTTTGTATACACATTTTTTACAGCTAATTAAAATAAATGGGCACATAAAGAAAGCAAAGATAATGGTCAACCCAAGAATTTATCATGCAAGAACCTTCATCTTTTTTTTTTCTTTTTCTTTTTTTTATTTTTATTTTTATCAGTTACATTTTATTAATTCTGTATCCCAGCCGTGCCCCGAACCCTCGTTCCCTCCCAGTCCCTCCCTCCCTCCCTCATCACCACTGTGCCCCTTTCCAAGTCCACTGATAGGGGGGGACCTCCCCCAATTCATCTGATCCTGTTTTATCAGGTATCTTCATTGAGTTCCTGTTAGAAATAGTCCTTGTTCCCCTCACTTTGGGAAACCAATTGGTTACTGAGCTACCACAGGCTACATCTGAGCGGAGGTTCTAGGTTATATCCATACATGGTCCTTGGTTGAATGTCAGTTTCAGAAAAGACCCTGTGCCCAGATATATTTGGTCTTTGTGGAGCTCCTATCCTTTCCCCATCAGACTAACTCTCCTTCTTTCTTATGATTCCCTGTACTCTGCCAAAGGTTTGGTCATGAGTCTTTGCTTTGAAAACACTGCTAGTTAGAGGCTTTCAGATGCGCTCAGTAGACCCCTGTCATGCGTTCAATGCACATCCCATCTGTCTTTCTAAATGAGGATTGATTCTCTTACCCCATGTCCGCTCTCTTGATTATCTTTTTTAGGTGTATAGATTTCATTATGTTTATCATATCTTATAGGTCTATATAAGTGAGTATATACCGTGTTTGTCTTTCTCCTTCTGGGATATTTCACTCAGAATGATGTTTTCTAAATCCCACCATTTGCCTGCAAATTTCATGATTTCCTCCTTTTTGATTGCTGAGTAGTATTCCATTGTGTAGAAATACCATAATTTCTGTACCCATTCTTCCGTTGATGGACATCTGGGTTGTTTCCAGGTTCAGGCTATTACAAAAAAAAAGCTGCTATAAACATGGTTGAACAAGTATCCCTTTTGTGTACTTGAGCAAGCTTTGGGTATATACCTAGCAGTGGTATAGCTGGGTCTTGAGGAAGCACTATTCCTAATTGTCTTAGAAAGCGCCAGATAGCTTTCCAGAGTGGTTGTACCAGTTTGCATTCCCACCAGCAGTGGAGGAGGGTTCCCCTTTCTCCACAACCTCTCCAGCATGTGTTGTCACTTGAGTTTTTCATCTTGGCCATTCTGATGGGTGTAAGGTGATATCTCAGGGTTGTTTTGATTTGCATTTCCCTGATGGCTAATGAGGATGAGCATTTCTTTAAGGGTTTCTCTGCCATTCGATATTCCTCTTTCGAGAATTCTCTGTTTAGCTCTCTTCCCCATTTTTTAATTGGATTACTTGGTTTGCTGCTTTTCAGCTTCTTTAGTTCTTTGTATATACTGGATATTAGTCCTCTGTCAGATAAAGGGTTAGTGAAGATTCTTTCCCAGTCTGTAGGAAGACGTTTTGTTTTGATGATGGTGTCCTTTGCTTTACAGAAGCTTTTCAGTTTCATGAGGTCCCAACCTTCATCTTAATCAAGGTCCTATATATCATGTAGAAAGACAGGACCTTGACTAAGGAAAGACAGGATCTTGATTAAGAAATTGAACTACATTAGATTCTGGAAGTAGCTTAGGTTTTCTTAATATGATGCAATGTTAACCAACAAGTTGGTAATTTTTGTTTCAAGTAGGATCAGCTGCATAAAATACTTTTAATGACTTACAAAATTAATCTCTTTGAAAACTACATGAAATATTTCAATACTAGAAAAACCACAGGGAAAAAAATTTATACTAGAAGTTACAATCAGTTTGTATTACAGAAATTTATCTTTTATTAACTTCTTCAATAACTTTTCACAGCTTGCATAATAGTCCTCTAAGATGAACTTCTGCCATTTGACCTGACTTCCAAATGTTTTTGCTCTTTTGTCTTTCTTATTCAGTGCTTTTCACTATCTAATCTTACAGGAATTCACATAAGTATGTTATCATGAAAGTTTATAATATTGTTTGTATTATGATTTCAGATTGACCCATACACTCTAATGAAAAAATTACATCATTAAAAGCAATACCCATTGTAATAAAATGAATATGGAGAATATTTTGGAGGTCAAGTTTAAAGAAACTATAAAATGATACAATAATGACTATCTTAAACATGATTAAAATATTATTGTCAAATATGAAGTATAGTTTGAAATTGTGTGATTATTCTATAAATTTTTAAGTACTGATATATCTCAGTCCACAATTAAGACTGAAAATTAGTTATCTCTCCAATAACAATTTTATCTCCCAGGTGTTTTGGAACAATAGATGGCCAGTATAATTGAGCCTGCTTCGATAATTGCAGGTGCTGGAGCTTTGGCATCTCTGAGGCTTATTTAGAAGAACAGACCAAGCCACTCAAAAATGAAAGCTGAATTACATGAACGAAAGAGGTCTCATGGCTATTTTATAACCTAATGTCATAAGAATCAAACACAGATCTCTTCTATTCATAATCATGAATCCAGCAGAATTAATTTTTACACCTGAACACAGAACTGGAGATTTAGCTCAATGGTGTCTAGCATGTGCTGGATAATATACAAATTATTCTGCCCCCAAAAATTAAAAAAAATAAATGACAAATTAAAAGGAAATAAATATAAACTTATGTATTCATTGAGTTAGGCAACACCTCTAATTATATGTGATTCAGAGATACAGAGATAGAGTGGGGCAGGGAAACAAGGAGAAGAAAAGAAAAGAAACAAGTTAAAGAAAAATCTTCAAAAACAAGATGGGACAAGTAGCACTTGTAAGTCCATGGTGTCACATGCATTTCACAATGAGTGCTTTCATTCTCTTATGACACAGTTCTTTTCGACCTTGAAACTAGGTGTCTTCCACAAGGCCTCATTACCTTTAGGGGCACTGCCAACAAGAAACACTTTTACAAAATGAAGAGTTTGATCTTTAGAATTAACTATTTTTAATTTTTTCTTCTCTTCTAAATTCCTTTCATTTTAAAAATAAGGCCTAGCAGATGCAGTGCTGCAAAGAAAGTTTCAGCAAATAGGAATATGCAAAATTCTGTGGCTGAAAAAGAAATTCATAAACTCATAGGAAATCTTTTATTTCCTTTAAGTGCCTGGTGAATTTTGTTTACTTTTATTTATTCTTTTACAGAGCTGCCTGTCTTTCATAGCATGCTCAGGAAGATTTCTAGGAAATCTCACAATACAAGCTAAGGAAGGGGTAAGAACGACCCACAAATGCTGAATCAACAAATTAATAAATCATTTAACCCGGAGCGTAGACCATTCATTGCATCAATAGGTCAGTGTCTGTGTCAGCCCAAAGCACCTGTGCCTGTATTCCATCCAAAGGACCCCACATTGTTCTGAATGTCTGTCAGCTTAGAGTATGAACAAATGAGCTTCAGGCCTGGTTGGTGTTGGGTTTCCACACCTGGTGCTTGGAATTTGAGGGAGGATGCTTCTGAGGTGCCCCAGGAAACCTCAGGGCCCCTCCCATCTCAGCATTATGTCTCAGTGGCACACAGCTGAGAAACACTAATGTTGCAGATATTCTGATGGAACATACAGAAGTCACTTTCCCTCTGGAAAACTTGTAAGTCAAGTCAATGTCTTTCCTTATTTGACTAACTTATGCAAGACTCCACTGGCAAAGTGAGACTCCACAGCTTTATTTTCTTCAGCTGTTAAAATTTTAGTTAAAAGATTATGATTCATGAGCAGCGTCATTGCCATGCTATTTGCACTAAAATTCTGATGGGAAAATGTATTAGATACTTTATTAACTTTAATAGATGCAATCAGCCTGTTGAGGCAAACACTACAATGATTCCTGGAATAAAAATTATAGCAATGCCAGTCATAATCTAGGATTAAAATTATTTTTATTTAACCATTCTTTCTGTTTAGGATTAAAGAAATGTACATGAAATACAGAACAGTATTTCTGATCTTTCAACATGGTGTCTGGATGCATAAGAAAGACTTCTATGATCATTTAATATTAGACAGATTAGTAAAATTCTTTTTCATGTAAAAACTTGAGTTGATACTGCTGTTTGCCAAACTCTGAGTTAAGTTTGATCTGATCCAGCAAGGTATCCAGAATTTAGGATTAGGTTGTCAATCTCAGGATAATCAGAAATGTCCAATCCTATCTGACACTCAGGATATCATGTGCCTCAGACTAGCATAGTCTAGAGCAAGGGACCTATCTATGAGCTGTCTGTGATATAAAATAGCTGAGAATAAAATAACTAAGAGAGCTTTCCACCTGGTTGCACACAGTTGCTGTAAAACTAGAAACCAGCCTGACCATCAGTTTCTTACAGAAATGTGACGTGACTCCTGTAACACATGTAAATTATCCTTGCACATTAATACTGTGTCATCAAATCCACAGAGCAAGAGACATCGTCCTTGCTTCCTTTCCTCTCAGCATAAACCAGAATCTCCTTATCTCCTGTACTGAGAAACAAGTAAGTATCATTATTATCATTTGATATTACCAAATCTCCTTTCTTGCCATGCAGGCTCTCTCTATATCTATCTATCTATCTATCTATCTATCTATCTATCTATCTATCTATCTATCTATCTATCTATCTCTCATTTCAAAAACTTGCTTTATTTTGAAAAGAATTTTTTATATATTGGAACACTAGACACATTCAATACTCTTATAAATTTCTTGGGTCAAAATATGTGGTGAGGTAAATTTTTGAATCTCAAAAAAACAGCTTTCAAACCATATAAAACATTTAGACACAGTGCACACAAACAACATACCATAATTTAAACTGAATGAACTGTGAAAAAATAGCTCCATTTTTGTTAAAATTCAGAATAAATTTTTCAATAATTTAAGATATGTATCTACATTTTCCTTCTCTTAATTTTTCTGTGAAGAACCGCTAGTCTGTAGATTTAAATAATCCAAATATTTATTCATGGTAATAGATTCTGATATTAAAATAGTTCAGTTTTTCAGAGACCTAACAATGCTGAAAACTTATGAAGTATTTTAAATTATAACAAGTCCTTCCAAGACCTAGGGAATAAAGGCAGTTTTCTACTTTCAATAACACCTAAAGTTTATCTACATAATGCAGTTCATTGGCTGACCAATGATAAATAGCATGAAGAAAATTTATTCACCTAAAGGGTAATGTTTTCTTATAAAAAATATTTTGACCAATATTTTAAAAATTATATATTCAATTATGGTGACGTCGCTACAAGTTTTGTGCTGGCTAGTTTCATTTTAGCTTGAAACAAGCTAGAGTCATTGGAAAGAAAGTGAACCTCAGCTGAGAAAATGCCTCTATAAGGTCTGTCTGTAAGGCATTCTTTTGTTGTTGTTGTTGCTGTTCTTTTTTTTTTTTAATTTTTTATTTAACTTTTATTAAATACACTTTATTCCTTTTGTATCCCCCCATAAGTCCCTCCCTCCTCCCCTCCCGAT
>REGO01000441.1:409643-436420 GCA_010120015.1 Rhombomys opimus | reverse complement strand
CAATTGGTTACTGAGCTACCACAGGCTACATCTGAGCGGAGGTTCTAGGTTATATCCATACATGGTCCTTGGTTGAATGTCAGTTTCAGAAAAGACCCTGTGCCCAAATATATTTGGTCTTTGTGGAGCTCCTATCCTTTCCCCATCAGACTAACTCCCCTTCTTTCTTATGATTCCCTGTACTCTGCCAGAGACTCATGACCAGGCCTTTGGCAGAGAAACACTTAAAGAAATGCTCAACCTCATTAGCCATCAGGGAAATGCAAATCAAACTACCCTGAGATTTCACCTTACACCCATCAGAATGGCCAAGATCAAAACTCAAGTGACAACACATGCTGGAGAGGCTGTGGAGAAAGGGGAAGCCTCCTCCACTGCTGGTGGGAATGTAAACTTGTACAACCATCCTGGAAATCAATCTGGCACTTTCTCAGACAACTAGGAATAACGCTTCCTCAAGATCCAGCCATACTACTCCTAGGCTTATATCCAAAAAAGGCTCAAGTACACAATAAGGATGTTTGCTCAGCGATGTTCATAGCAGCTTTATTTGCAATAGCCAGAAGCTGTAAACAGCCCAGATGCCCCTTACCTGAAGAATGGATGCAGAAATTGTGGTACATCTACACAATGGAATATTACTCAGCAATGAAAAATAAGGAAATCATGAAATTTGCAGGTCAACGGTGGGACCTGGAAAGGATCATCCTGAGTGAGCTGTTCCAGAAGCAGAAAAACACACACAGTATATACTCACTCATATAGACATGTAATGTAGGATCAACCTACTAAAATCTGTACATCTAAAGAAACTAATCAAGAGATAGGACTCCGACAAAAATGCTCAATCCCCATCCTGAAAGGCAAAGAGGAAGGACATCAGAAGAAGAAGAAAACAGGAAACAAGCTAGAAACCCACCACAGAGGGCCTCTGAAAAGCTCTGCCTTGCAGACTATCAAAGAAGACAATGAGACTTATGGCCAACTGTTGGACAGTGTGTGTGTAATCTTATGTAAGAAGTGGGAAATAGTAAGATGTGGAGATGACAGGAACTCCACAAGGAGAACAACAGAACCAGAAATTTGAACAAAGGGGTCTTCCCAGAGACTCAAACTCCAACCAAGTACCATGCATGGAGATAACCTAGAACCCCTGCACAGATGTAGCCCATGGCAGTTTAGTGTCTAAGTGGGTTACATAGTAATGGAAAGAGGGACTGCCTCTGACATAATCTGATTGGTCTGCTCTTTAATCACCTCCCCCTGAGGGGGGAACAGCCTTACCAAGCCACAGAAGATGACAATGCAGCCACTCCTGATGTGATCTGATAGACTAAGATCAGAAGGAAGGAGAGGAGGACCTCCCCTATCAGTGGACGTGGGTAGGAACATGGGTGAATAAGAGGGTGGAAGGGTGGGATCGGGAGGGGAGGAGGGAGGGGCTTATGGGGGGATACAAAGTGAATAAAGTGTAATTAATAATAACAATAAAAAAGAAAAAAAGAGGTAAGTTTATCTTCTACTGTTTTAAGTGTATTAAAACAATGGTTTATAATGTATGTGCTAATATATATCGTTTTTCCGGGTTGAGGTTGATCATCAGAACAAGTTGTAATAATTATTTGTTGTACCCATATTTTGAATTTTACCCAATCATTATATGAACATAATTTCATAAATGTAATAGCTTTATTCATTACAAATTATTAACTCAGTTTTCTAATCTAGTCTATATGGTGTTCTGTAAGGTTCTTGTATGTTTATGGGCATCTCTGTCTGTAAGTTGGGAAATTTTTCTTCTATGATCTTGAAAATATTTTCTGGACCTTGGAGCCTATAAACTTTTTTTTTATCTATTCCTATTTTGAGATTTTGTCTTTTCATGGCTTCCTTGATTTCTTGGATGTTCTGTGTTTGGGACATTTCTGATTTTATTTTTTTCTTGGAGAGATGTATCAGTTTCTTCAATTGTGTCTTCAGCAGCTGAGATTCTCTTTTCCATCTCTTGTATTCTGTTGGTGATGCTTACCTCTGTGGTTACTGAGTTCTCCTGCTCCTGGGTTTTCTGTTTGTGTGTGTGGGGGTTTTTTTGTTGTTTTTGTTTTGTTTTGTTTTGTTTTGTTTTTTATTGATTGAAACTGTTTTCATGTCTTGTACCGTTTCCTTCTTCTGTTTGAACGTGGATTCCTGTCTTTCCATGTTGGCCTCTATTTTTTATTTATATATTTATTTCCTCTGTATTTGCCTCTACTTTTGTGGTAATATTTGCCTGTATTTCTTTGAGAGCTTTATTCATTTCTTCTTTACATGCCTCTATTTGTGTGGCTACATTTGCCTGCATTTCTCTGAGAGTTTTGTCTATTTCCTCTTTTTGTTCCTCTAATAACTCAATAAGCATAGCTTAGAATCATTTTCCTTTGTTTCCAATGAATTAAAATATCCATTGATTTATTTTTTTTGGGGGGGATGGCTGGTGAAGCCACGTTGTCCTGATTTTTGTGGGCCTCTAGCCATCTGAAGATCAGTAGACTTTGCTGTTTGTTCCTTGCACCTGTACTTCAGACTGGGTTAGTCTGTCTCTAGAGTCTGGAGTATTCTTCAGGAAGATGAGAGAGGTCCCCCAGTTTGAGAGTGGGTATTGTGTTTCAGATGCAGCTAAGAGAGGAAGGCCTCAGGCTCAAGTGTGCAAGCACAGGAGTGCATGTGAAGGTGTGCCTACCTGGAAGGGTGAGTGTGAGGGAGAAGCACAGGCACAGCTTATGGTGCAGGCACGGGTAGGCACAGTGTGCATGCTCAGGTGTCCTGAATGGCTCAGTGGCCCACAGGCTGTCTTGGCATTGTGCTCAAAGAGCTCAGATCTGCATGAGCGGCACCATCTTGGTTCCAGGAATTGTTTGGCTGAAGTACACTGGGAGACCCAGAGAGCAGGGGTTTTAATGCTAAAAATGCTGTCCCAGAAATTCCTATGCTGCCCACAGCAGGGTTTTGAGTGGTAAGAATCCAATATCCAGCTGCTACCTTAGAGGAACCTGATCAGGGGCTCTGTATTCACTCTCTCCCGAAAGCACTCACTTGCAGGCCTTTGGAAGGCTCAGAGTATCCTTGCACACTCACTCACAGGCAGGTGTGCAAAGCACAGAGGGCCCAGGAACTCACTTGCTGGCATATGCCATAATCTCAGAGAGCACAGAGTTTTCTTTTCTCAGATTTGGGTCCCTTCTTTGGATCTTAGAGTAAGGAGGAGCCCCATACCTGGGGTTCTGCTCACTTGCCAGATTTTGATCACTTTAATCTGGCAGGATTGCCTTGACAGGCCACAGGGGAACAGGACATGCTCAGTCATGATACAACTTGATGAGCTAGTGCTGGGATGGAAGGGAAAGGAATGCTGGATCCGGTTTCAGCAACAATTCTGTTAGTCTGTTTCTTTTTATGAGGAAGTTGAGTCCATTGATGTTGATCAATAATAGTGACCAATGAATGTTAGGTCCTTATATTGTGGAGTTGGTGTTTGTGTGCTTTTTTAAATTTTTTGTTGTTGTTGTTGTGAAGTTTTCTACATCCTGTGTTTTCTTGGATTAGTTAATTTCATTAAATTGGAGTTTTCCTTTTAGTATCTTCTGTAGGTCTAGGTTGCCGTGTAGATACTGTTTGAGTTTAGTTTTTTCATGGAATATTTTGTTTTCTCCATCTATGTTGATTGAAAGTTTTGCTGGGTATAGTGGTCTAGGTTGGCATCTGTGGTCTCTTTGAGCCTGCTTTATATGTGCCCAGGCCCTTCTGGCTTTCATAGTTTCTGTTGAGATGTCTGGTATGATTCTGATAGGTCTACCTTAATAAGTTACTAGTCTTTTTCCCCTTCTTGCTTTTAATATTTTATCTTTGTTCTGTAGATTTAGTGTTTTGACTATTATGTGAAGTGAGGAGTTTCTTTTCTGGTCTAGTCTATTTGATGTTCTGTAAGCCTCTTGTATGTTTACAAATATCACTTTGTTTAAGTTGGGAAATTTTTCTGTGATTTTCTTGAAAATATCTTCTGGACCTAGAATCTTCTTTTTTGTCTGTTCCTATTATTCTTAGATTTTGTCTTTTTATGGTGGCCTTGTTTTCCTGGCTGTTTTGTATTCTGATTTTATGTCTCTTTTGAGAGATGTATTGACTTCTTCAGTTGTGTCTTCAGCACTTTACTCTGAGATTCCCTCCTCCATATCTTGAATTCTGTTGGTAAGGCTCACCTCTGTGGTTCCTGATTTCTTTGCTTGATTTTCCATCTCCAGAATTTCCTCAGTGAGTACTGTCTTATTGGTTCTAATTCCATTTTCATATCTTGCACTATTTCCTCCATCTGTTTGTATTTGCATTCCGGTCTGTCCTTAATGGCCTCTAATTTTTTGTTGTTGTTCATTTCATCTTTATGCACCTTTTGTTTGTATTTGTCTGTATTTCATTGTGAGTTTTGTTCTTTTCTCCTTATGTGACTCTAATAACTGGATAAGTACAGAATTGAGATCATTTTCCTGTGTTTCTGATTAACTAAAATGTCCATTGATTTTTGGGGTTGCTAGTGAAGTTATAATGTCCTAATTTTTGTTGGATATGTTCTTATACCTGTCTCTAGCCATCTCCTAGAGACCATAGCCTTGCTGTTTGTTCCTGGAGCCTGTACTGCACAGTGGGTCTGTCTGTCTCTGGAGTCTGGAGTATTTTTCAGGTCCACTGATTTGAGAGTGGTGTTTCAGATGTAATGAAGGGAGGAATTTCACAGGCAGATGTGTGCAAGTGGGGAAGTGTGTGTGGAAGTGTGCCTTGAAGTTCTGGGTGCTAGTGTGTGTGGACGCCTGGAAGGAGGAGTATTAGGTGGGGCTGTTGGCATGATCCCTGGGCAGAGTGTGCATGTGAAGGTGCCCTGAATGGCTCAGTGGCCCACACGCCCGTGGTACTGTGCTCCAGGCTTTCAGCTCTGTCTGGGCTGCACTATCTTGGCTTGGGGTAACTTTTGCCTATACTTCGTGTTACCCACAGAACAGGGGCTAAAGTGTTAAGAATACTGTTCTAGGGATCCATATATTGCCCACAATGGGTGTGGACAGTAAGGATCGGATGTCTGGCTACTAGCATAGAGGGATCCTGAATCTGGGGCTCTGCACACACTCACTTGAAGGAGCACTCACTAGCAGGCATATGTGCAAAGCACAGGGCTCCCAAGGTTCTCTACTCACAGATCAGGGCCTTCAGGGTCAAGTGAATGTAGGAGATCCTTTATTGGTGACCACTGTTTGGCTGCTAGAGCAGGGAGGCCCATATTTAGGGCAGCTGCTGCTGCCGCCGGTGGAGCAGAGGAAAGTGCAGGGGTTTGAAGGTTCACCACTCTCAGACATCTGGAGGAGTCCACAGGTGACCTGGACCCAATAACCAAACTCCAGGGTTGTCCCCTCTAGCCTGCAAAGCCTCAAAGTCAATGTCCTGGCTCCAGCCACACCTCTACTCACCAGTTTCAGATTTTTAGCTCCTTTGCCACTCAGGTACGGTGCGCACCGATTGTCACCATCTTGGAGCACTCCCCCCATCCACCTCAAACATGCCTTTTCTAAGTAAAATAGTATGTTAAGAAAATTGATGCAACTCTTTTCTCTCGTCTATTTTAACATTGCACAATAGTCTCACTTGTGTTTCTTTTCTACATTTGTAGACATTTATAATTTCACTTAGTAAACATTTTCTACTTTGTCCAGAGTATTCAGGTTTTATTTTCTTTGTATTCATATCTGCATGCAAGAACTTCACTGTGATTATGGCTTATCATCTTGAAATGTATCCGAATAAGCCAAGTGGTGAATTTTTGAACATCAGTGTATCTTGGAACATCCTGTTACCCTCAATCAAACACTATTTCATGGCACTTGGTAAACAACGCCATGTCTCATAGTTTTTCATGCTGATGCTGCGTTCCTGCCTAGGTGTCAAACAAATGATATTTTTTGCAATCTGTTTGACCAGTTTGGCTGCTTTACATCCCCTTCTTCTTTTGGCAACTGCCTGTGATTATGAATGCCCACCTTAATTAATGGCTTTCTGGAAAACTACATCTCCCAAGAAAGGCCTTATTTGTACTAGTCACCTGAATCTATTGTATAAATATTTTCACCATGGCCAGTTCAAGCTGAAAATATTTCAAAAATCAACATTAATATTTCTGAACATTTAACAATTAATTCCTGTGAGACAGTGTGTCCTGGCCCTACACTTCGGTGATAGTAATATTTTCCTATGAGAGATTCCAAGACTTCAGGGATGCTACTGATGTCATATAATCCTTCCCTTTTTTTTTTTTTTTTTTTTTTTTTTGCAGTGTGTATTCTCATGTCCATCTGAAGGCCACCAAGACACTCATCAAAGTTTTTAAGCTTGCCTTCCTTCTCTTCTATCACTTAGTTGTCTTTATTGCATTCTGAATAATTAACTTAGAGTGCATAATAAGCTAAATAACCTCATAATTTACTATTCCTAGTTTTACTCTTGTAAAGAGTCAATAAATCATTTTCAAGGTTTATTTCACACTAAATTCTGTGTGAGTGCATTGTGTGTGTGTGTGTGTGTGTGTGTGTGTGTGTGCGTGTTTGCTCTAGCATCAGAAGTCCAGAGTGCAGTATGAAGTGGTGCTCCTAAGATGCTGCCTATCATTCTTTGATTGCTTGTTTCTTGCTTTCTCTTTTTGAAACAGGATTCCCTTTATCTTGGAGTTTTCCACATAAGGTAGGTCAAGCAGGTCTGAAAGTTTTAAGAATTTGACGGTTTTGTCTCTGAACCCTAAAACTAGTACTGGGATTATAAGAAGTATGTCTCATTTGTATATACCTCTGTGTGTGTGTGTTTTACAAGGGTTCTGTAAATTTAACTCAAATCTCCCCACTTGTAAGTCAAATGCTGTGCAAATTGAATTATATCCCTAGGACTGTACTCCCAATTTTATGTCCTCATATTTTTTCCATATCAACTTATATTTGTAATTCTATGTTTTATATATAAACTCATATTATAGATAAGTGCATCATCACACTATTTATTATTTCATGTATCCAGGTATTTTTACTGCACTACTTGCATGCCTGGTGCCCAGAGAAGCCAGAAGAGGCAGTTTGCTCCTCTGTAACCACAACTATGCACAGTTGTGAGCCATCATCTGAGTGCTGCAAATTGAGCCAGGGTCATGAGGAGAAAAACCAGTGTTCTTGATTTGAGTCATCTCTCCAACCTCTCAGCAATATATTCAATAAAATCATTTTCTGTAGTAGCTAATGATTCTAATATTCTGTCATTTTCTGTTGCTTTTATTGTATTGTTTATGTTCTGTTTGACTTAAGGCTTATATTTGAATAATGTTAACTTGAAGGAATTTTAAGAATGTGGTCTCCAATATTTATTTCTATTTGTTTCTCCTAAGAATTCAACAATAAAACAATCATCGGCAAATTGTGCTCTTGGACTATGGGATTCCTGAATGAGGAGAAGCATGTATCCAACTTATGTGCATTCAGATTTGTATTTTTAAATATTTAAGGGAAAGCCTTTCATTATACACTAAAAATTTTTAAATTGGTGTTAGAAGACCTATTTAAGATGTGACTTATGCCAGTTGCTTTTTTTTACATTTTTTATTCTTAAATATTGTTTCTCTTAATCTGCTTATACGCCTAAATTTTATACATACTATTTGAATGTCTTTTTGATGACAGCTAAAAATTTTATTCTGATAGATCTTTTTTTTTTCTATTACCCCTATTTACTTTTTATAGCACTAAGACTTTGGTCTTAAGGTGATTGCCAAAGGATGCTATGAAATCCTATGAAAACTTCATGAACTAAACCTCTGTTAAGTTACACCTTGGGTCCAGATTCTAGGGTTTTTTTTTCTAGCTTGTTTTGTGTTGATTCCCTTCTCAGCCTAGAGTCTGAAGCTCTCTGGAGTTTAAGAGCCATTTTAGGGAATGTTCTGCAAGAATTATATATTAAACTTATCAAAATGGTAGAAATGCCATGTAAATGGATCTATACAATTCAAAATGTAATTGATGAACACTCAGAGTAATGTAAATAACTTTGACAAGTTTCGTAACAAAACTTGATCTAACGGAAAATAGATTATTTATTTTCAATATGATTTAAGCTATTTTTTCTTTTTTTCACTTATTTGTTTATTAAAATTTGTTCACTTTGTATCCTAGCTGTAGCTCCCTCTCTAGTCCCCTCCCAATTCCGCACTCCCTCCCTTTTCTACTCCCATGCCCCTTCTCCAGTCCACTGATAAGGAAGGCCTTCTCCCCTTCCATCTGACCTTAGCTTATCAGGTCTCATCAGGACTGAATGGATGGAGCTTACCACAGAGGGCCTCTGAAAGTCTCTACCCACCAGGATATTAAAGCAGATGCTGAGACTCATAGCCAAACATTTTGCAGAGTGCAGGGAATCTTATGGAAGAAGCGGGAGATAGAAAGACCTGGAGAGGACAAGAGCTCCACAAGGAGAGCAACGGAACAAAAAATCTGATCCCAGGGTTCTGTTCTGAGGCTAATACTCCAACCAAGGACCAAGCATGGAGGTAACCTGGAACCCTTGCACAGATGTAGCCCATGGCAGCTCAGTCTCCAAATGGGTATCCTAGTAAGGGGAACAGTGGCTGTCTCTGACTTGCACTCAATGTCTGGCTAGCTCTTTGATCACCTCCCTCTGAAGGGGGCGGGCAGCCTTACCAGGCCACAGAGGAAGACAATCCATTCAGTCCTGATAGATCTTTAAAATCAATATTCTACGTTGTAGTATCATTGAAACTCTCTATGATAACATTTGGTGGATGAGTTCTTTTAACCCATTTAGCCCTCTTTTAATTAGCTTCTTGGTCAATGATTCCTGCATTATTATTAACTTCAGACAGAAATATATTTCAAAATGTATTCAGTACTTCTAAGTATTTATAGTTAGATAGTCTTCAGAATATTTAATCAGACATATTGCTATGAGTGAGAACAAATGCAAATCCACAAGAGCTGAAATGACTTTGAGAATTACATAGACAGGAACACAGCCAGTAAGTGATGGTGATGACATGATTTAGAAACATAAGATGGTGAAAATTGTTTATTTCAACTGATCTTTTCCTTATAAATCATGTCCTTGTAATGTTATGTTATAGCTTGGATATATCATTTGAAGTAAGGCTCCATTTATTTGTTCAGAATAAAATACCCAGATTATTGTCCACGTCAGAAATGTTTATGATGCTGTTCTTAGGAGGCTGTATTCAACAGAGTCATTTTTATTTATTTTTTTTCAGAATCATTTTTAGATATAAAAAAACCTGCTTAATATATATGTATTAATTTCTTAGTCAGTGACAAATTTTTTCTTTTACTTTTATACCCAGGTTTGAATTATTGTATATACTACATCATGAAAACTATTCTTAACTGATAAGGAAAAATTAAATAAAATAAAATAAATAAAATAAAATAAAATAAAATAAAACTATTCTTTTTAAGATAACATGTTGCTCTAAGATTTTCTATATTTTGAGCGGACTATCCTGACATTTCATTTTTGAACATTTTGATTCTTTATTTTTTACATTTATAAAAAGTCCCCCAGCAACATTCAATAAAAGTCATTGTAATGTATTTATTTAAATTAAGCTAATTTCAAACGATATGATATGAAGTTGAAATTAGACTATTTGCTACCACATTAATATTAATACACATTTTTAATCACGTAATACCTTGCTATATATCTCAAAACTGACATTTGAAAAGATGATCCAGTGAGAGAAAACCACTTGTTCCTTTCTTTTTGTTAATGTTTCCTTCCTGTAAATTACACATCAGGACAACAAATGTTTTTAGAGGAATTTAATGTTTGATGAACTGCCTATGAATGATACTTGAAGATAATTTAATGTTAATTTTAAAGGCATCTACCGAAACACCATTTTGTCATATTTGCATAAACAGCATAGCTTTTGAAGATAAATATTTCCAGGGAAAGTTCAAGAAGTTGTTATATTCTTAAATTGCTTAGTAATTCTTACTATTGTTTTGCTACCATGCCTACAATAATTTCATGACTAAATAAAATTGCATGAAAATAAAATGTAGTACATTATGACCAAGTTAAAATTATGCATCTAATACTTGTTAAAATAACAATGCTTCAATTCTACTGTACACAGTGGAATGCATTGAAAAACAGTTATGCTATAATTTAAACATTTTTTATCTGATATAGAATTATATCAGTTTCCTCCTTTCCTTTCTCTGTCTACTGCTGTGATCCCTGAAGCCCCTCTATATGCTCAGACTATCTCAAGTTGATTGCCTCTTTTTCTTTGATCATTATTACATACATATGTATGTATATTCATGAACAAATACACACATAATATGCTAATTGCATTTTTGTTGTCTGTGTGTATGTGGTCTAAAATAATGACCTCTTGGAGGGAACCGTGCAGTGATCTGATTTAGCTGCCCTGAGAGGCATGCATGTGTCAGAATACCAGAAAGTGTGCTGTGAAACACCCTCCCATAAATAGTTGTATAAAAAGATTGAAAAAAAATTGTAATACCGATGGACATGATAAAGTAGAAGGGAAAATTCATCAGTTCCATCTCTAAACAGGAACTAAAAGAATCTTTTTAAATTTTGTAATTTTTATGCCTTTTATTTATTTATTTTTCACCACTTCCTATTAGAAGTTGCAAGACTGGGGTAGCACAGAGTTGAGTCGTTGTTTTTTAAGAGAAATTTATCAGTCTATCACAACAGATATAAATCTAGGCAAGAACTGTATACAAATACCATTTATTATATTAAGAGAGTTCCCTCTGTTCCCAGGAAACTGTTTTCACCAAAGACAGAACCGTTCATAAGCAGCTTTATTCAATGTTATTTTGTATTTATTCACACAAACATACCCTGTATTTTCTCAGTTTAATTGATTCACTTTACTTTATTCAACTTTTGTTTAACACCTGTTAAAACTCTAGTTGACTTATAAAATAATTTAGATGAATTTTTAAATTTGCTCTGCTAGTGTTTTCTGGAATACATTCATCTTTTTGTTTTTAGAGGGAGGAGTGCTGAATCACATGAAAGAAGGGGGAGTTAGTATGACCTAGAGGGGACAGGAGCTCCACAAGAACCAAATATATCACACTGTTTCTCGAACAAAGGACCATGTATGGAGATAACCTAAAACCCCTGCCCAGATGTAGCCCATGATAGCTCAGTATCCAAGTGGGTTCCCTAGTACAGGGAACAAGGATTATTTCTGACATGAACTCAGTGACTGCCTCATTGATCTCCTCCTCTCCATCCCCCCAGAGGGAGAAGCAGCCTTGCTAGGCCACAGATAAGGACGTTGCAGCCTGTCTTGGTCTTGAAGATACCTGATAGGCTAGGGTCAGATGGAAGGAGAGGAGGACCTCCCCTATGAATGAACTTAGAAGAGGGCAGGGAGGAGATAAGGGAGGAACAATGGGATTGGGAGGGAAGGGAGGGGGCTATGGATGTGATAGAAGTGAATGACCTGTGATGAAAAGAAAAGAAAAGAAGAGAAGAGAAGAGAAGAGAAGAGAAGAGAAGAGAAGAGAAGAGAAGAGAAGAGAAGAGAAGAGAAGAGAAGAGAAGAGAAAAAGAAAAGAAAAAAGAAAAGAAAAGAAAAGAAAAGAAAAGAAAAGAAAAGAAAAGAAAAGAAAAGAAAAGAAAAGAAAAGAAAAGAAAAGAAAAGAGGAGGTCATGGGAGGATCTGGAGGGAAGAAAAGGAAGGAAAAAATGTGTTTGTATTTTAATTTTAAAATTAATAAAAACTAGTTGTCTGAATATGAAAAAAACGAAAGAGGAGTGCTGAGGTCTTATTTCTACTTTATCTATCTATCTATCTATCTATCTATCTATCTATCTATCTATCTATCGGCTTCACATCTCTAAAACTTCCTCCTTTAATTTTTTTAATTAATTCATTTATTCACTTTACATCCTGATTGTAGGCCCCTCCCTCCTCTCCTCCTGGTCATACCCTCCCTCTCTCTTCCCCTATATCCCATTCCTTATTCCTCAAAAAAAGCAAGTTCCGTCCTACCCACCTACCCCAGCTCATTAAGCTGCATCAAGAATGAGCAAGTCTTTCTCCTTCTGGATACCTCATTCAGAATGATCTTTTCTAGATCCCACCAATTGCCTGCAAATTTCATGATTTCCTTGTTTTTAATTGCTGAGTAGTATTCCATTGTGTAAAAGTACCACAATTTCTGTATCCATTCCTCAGTTGATGTACATCTGGGTTGTTTCCAGGTTCTGGCTATTACAAATAAAGCTGCTACAAACATGGTTGAGCAACCAGGGTCAGGTGAAAGGGGAGGAGGTCCTCCCCTATCAGTGGACTTGGAAAGGGGCAGGGAGGAGAAGAGGGAGGGAAGGCTGGATTGGGAGGGAATGAGGGAGCGGGATACAAAGTTAATAAACTGTAACTAATATTAAAAAAATTAAAAAACTAACAAACAAAGAAAAAGACTGAGCAAGTCCTCTTTCCCTCATGGACTGGCAAACAGTCCAGCCCAGGTAAAAAGAGTAATCAATACTCTGGTTTCTCTTCAGGCTCTTTTGCCTTTTACTCCCTTCTTTGAAATTTAACTTTTGCTTGCAATACATTCTGAAAATGTGTTCATTTATATCTTTATTTTTAATGATATTTTCTTACTGGTTAACATTCTTAGCAAAATGAGGAATTTAAGTATATAACGATTCAGCTTGAATTAAATCTATTTTGCTTTTGTATCATAACCTCCTCGCTTCAATGTTGCCCAGAGGATATGGTTATACACTCTATAATAACGCATAGATTCTATAACATCATGTCCCCCAACCAGCAAGGTGCAGAGAATGAGGCACTATGGAGTTCAACCTAAACAGCCTAAGCAGCAAAAACATACCCTCTTTCATAAGCTCAGGGATAACTGAGAAAAGGGGGATTGATTTGATTGTAAGAAGAAGAGGTGGTGGATGACTAGAAGAAAAACTGTCTTCTAGACACATCTGGGCAGCTGTACATATGGACCACAGTGGTTGTGACAGCATCCAAAAGAACTCTACAGGTCCAAGACAGTCCTAGTCGCATTGTGAAAAGTTGGTTGACCCTGAAATTCTAGTAGTTAAATTCCGTAGTTATCAATATTTATATGTTAAATAATATGTTGAGGAAATGGTTCAGCCTGTACAGCTTACGCCTGACAAACATGATGTCCTAACTTCAGATCACCAGGATCTGCTGGAAAAAATATCTACTAGCTGTGCTGTGTTCATGTAATATTATGTATGGTGGGAGAAGTAGCAAAGATCCCTTCAGCTCATGGGCTGGTAACCTGTCAACTTAGTAAGTTAAGTTCCAGGCCAGCAAGGAATCCTGTCTTAAACCAGAAGAAGAAAAGGGTGTCTCCTAAAGAATGCTGCCCAAGGTTCTCCGGGGACTTACACAAGCATATGCACACGAATCCGAGAGCCCAAATATGTGAAGCACCACAAATACAAAGAAGCATACACATACTTTAAATAAGATGAAAAGCAAATCAATCAATCAATCAATTAATTAATTAGTATAACTGCATACAGAAAGGAGAGATATGTTAGATTTTTGTAACTTTATTCTCTGTTTTATACTTTTACTACTGATGCTGATTTTCATTAAAAGTATACAATTTAGAGGAGATTTGTGGTGGGCTCCCTCTGGTGTCAATCCTGTTTTCCTTTCTGAATGAGAATTAAGCATCTTCCCTAGGGCCCTACTTTTTTAGCTTGTTTAGGTCTGTAGATTTTAGTATGTTTATCCTATATTATATTGCTAATATCCACTTGTGAGGGGATCAAAGAAGAAGCAGGACGTACAGACAATCTTTGCATAGAGTGCAGCGTGTCTTATGGCAAAGGGGGGAAATAGAAGGATCCTGAAGGGACAGGAGCCCCACAAAGAGACCAACCAAGCCATAAAAGCTAGGCTAGGGGAAGACTGCAAAGACTGATGCATCAACCAAACCATACTTAGAGAGGACATAGACCCCTGCTCATATGTAGCCCATTGAGAGCTCAGTCTCCATGTGGGTTTCCTAGTAAGGGGAAAAGAGAGTCTCTGACAGAAACTCTGTTGCCTGTTCTTTAATCACTTCTCCCTGGTGGGGCAACTTAGCCCACCTACAGAGGAAGAGCATCCATATAGTCTTGATGGAACCTGATAGGCCAGGGACAGACAGTAGGGGAGGAGGACTTCCTCTATCAGTGGAGTAGAGGACAGGGATAGGGGAGGAAAAGGAAGAGAGGGTAGGACCAGGAGGAGATGAGGGATGGGGCTAAAACCTGGATACAAAGTAAATGAATTGCAAATAACAATAATAACAACAACAATAACAATTATATACATTTATATAGTTAGAATTATGAAAAATAGAAACTAAATATCAAACTTATAGCCTGGTAGGGAATAGTGCAGCATTTTCTCTTGTTCAAGGAAGCCTAAGTGTTCAAGATTCAAATAATAACTTGTAAATTTACTTCATTACTTAATAATTGACAGAAAATATTCAGTGTGAATGACTTTTTGAGATAAGAATCTAATATAATTAACACTATATGACAGTGACTTTATATGTAATTAATTTAGTATCAATAAATTTTAATTGTAAGGAACACATATTTGACATTTAGCATCTAAGCTACCATGCTATTTATATCAATTAGCACACTTATCAAGTGTCAATTAGCAGATTAAGGATTAATTACTGTGAAATTGATTTGTCACGGACTTCTTAAATGTTAAAATATTAAAATTCATTAAAATTACAAGCCAAGTATAAAATTATTCATGTATAAATTCATGTTATATTATTTGTGAACTAATTAATATTAATTCATTTTTAACTCAATTATTAGGTAACAGGTGTTCTAAATAAAGTATAACATATAGAAGAACATATTTAAGAACTCAATAGCTAATTAATATTTAAAATTTTTCCAACTTTTCATTCTGGTATATATGCCAATTATTATAGTTTCTGTAAGAACACACAGTGCAACATTAAAAAATTCAGAGATGGAATAAGTTTTGCGTTCAGCTTTTAATGCTGTCACTGCATTTGGCTTGACAGAGGAGTAAATTTTACTGAAATTATCTGTTTGTGATAAGAACCCAATTCAAATGAAAACTTGGCCATTAAACAATGTCTATGCATCTTTGTTTTTAGCAATAGTTTTGCCTCTACTCATCTGACATAAAAACAGCTTAATAGTGCTAGACTGTTTTTTTTTTCACTGTATCTCCCTTTCATCTTCCTTCATTCATTTTTTTCTCTCTCCACCATTCCTACAGGTTTTATTTTAATATAGTTTGCCATCACTTCCAAAACATTGTCTTCTGATTCTAATTTATGTCTTCTTGATAGTTCAAATATTTGTCCATGACTTAAAATGAACTATAACTCTACAAGCTGAATTTCAAGACTATGAAGTACTTTGCTTATGAAAATAATTGGGGGAGTTAGCATATTATTCTTACTTTTTATGACTCTTTCACATCCTCATTTGCAGCACTCTGGAATGAAACAACAATGGTAAATAAAACTCGAAAGAAAAAAAATGAAGCTGCTAACAACAAAAACAAATGCAAACTCATTTACAGATTTACCTCCCCATTTGTTGTCAACATTTTTTTAAGTATAAAATACTTCTCTATTATTTTTTTTTTGCAGGACCAAAGAAATCTTTATATCATAGTGAAAATAATATTTTCTTAGGATAGACAGTGTAGAAATATGAATATAATTTATCTCAATATATATTACAATAATTAAACCAATAAACCACAGAAAAGCATTCTTTATATAACCACTGCGTGTCTAAGCCAGATACAGAACTAATTTTGAAATTACATAAAGTCCAACTTTTATATTGAAATAAGTTGTTTTTCTTAAAATCATTATTTTTTCTTTTTTAATTAATGTATTTATTTATTTATTACAGTTTATTCACTTTGTATCCCCTTGTACCTCACTCCCTCTTCCCTTTCAATCCCCCCTTCCCTCCCTCTGCCTCACCAGTACCCCTCCCCCAGTCCACTGATAAGGGAGGTCCTAGTCCTTTTCCCTGCTGATCCTAGTCTATAAGGTCTCAACAGATGTGGTTTCATTGTCTTTCTCTGTGGTCTGGTAAGACTTCTCCCCCCTCAGGGGGAGGTGATTAAAGAGCAAGCCAATCAGTTCCTTTCAGAGACAGTCCCTGTTCCTATTACAATGGAACCCACTTGGATACTGAACTGCCTTGGGCCATCTCTGTGCAGGGGTTCCAGGCCATCTCCATGAGTGATCCTTGTCTGGAGTATCAGTCTCAGAAAAGATCCCTGTGCCCAGAATTTTTGGATCTGTTGCTCTCCCTGTGGAGCTCCTGTCCTCTCCAGGGCTTACTATCTCCCCTTTCTTTAATAAGATTTCCTGCACTCTGCCCAAAATTTGGCCATGAGTCTCAGCAGCTGCCACCATATCCTGCAGGGTAGAACCCTTCAGAGGCCCTCTGTGGGAGGCTCCTGTCCAGTTCCCTGTTTTCTCCTTCCTCCAATGTTCATCTTGTTTGCCTTTCTGAATGGGGCAGAGTCCTCCTTAGCCAGAGTCCTCCTTCTTGATCAGCTTCCTTAGGTGTACAGATTCTGGTATGTTTATCCTAATTATATGTCTAATATCCACAAGGTTAAGAGATGTTAACCTTAATACTGGAATAATGAAACTCACTTTAAATGTTTAATTATCCTTTGCATACTAGATTAATTGCTAAATTCAATGCTAGATTCATTTTATTCATGTTACATCTTTGTTGTAGCCCCATTCCTCCTCCCCACCAGTCGCACACTTCTTCCCTTCTCCATCGCCTAGCTCCCTTTCCTATCCACCCCAGCTCATCAAGTTTCATCAGGATTGAGCTTTTCTTCTTCTCCTCTTTCCCTGTGGCCCAGCAAGGCGGGCCTGACAGAGGGTAAGTGGTCAAAAAGCTAGCAAGTGGATCCATGTCTGATGCAGTCTCTACTCCCCTTACTAGAGGACTCACAGGAAAACTAAGCTGCGCATCTACTATATCTTTGTACAGGTGTTAGATCCATTTCCTGCAAGCTCGTTGGTTGATGTCACTTCAGTCTCAGCAAGCTTTAGTGGGCCCAAGTTAATTGGCTCTATAGTCTTCTTGTGGAGCTCCTGTCACTTCCAGGTATTTTTCTCTTTCCTTCCACTTTTCCACAAGACTGCCTAGGCATTTCCCAATGTTTGGCTGTGAGTCTCAGCATCTGTTTTGAGATATTGCCGGGTAGAGCCTCTCAGAGGACAACTCTGAAAGGCTCCTGTCTGCAAGCATAGCAGAGCATTGTTCATAGTGTCAGGTTGCCTCTCTCAGATATGGTGGGTCTTTGATTGGACCAAGTATTGATTGGGCATTCCCTCAGTCTCTGCTCTATCTGCTCTATCTTTATCCCTGAAAATCTTGTAGTAAGGGTAAATTTTGTTTTGAACTTTTGTGTGTGTGTGTGTGTGTGTGTGTGTGTGTGTGTGTGTGTGTGTGTGTGATTATGTGGAGGGGGAGGGGAGGTTGTTCTCCTTCCTCTGCTAAGAGACTAGTCTAGATAGGGGGTGTCCTCTTCATTCTCTATGGTCTCTGCTACTAGGAGTCTCTAGTTTAGTAACCCTCATATCTTCCCAAGAGCCTACCCTGCCTTCGTCTCCAGCTTGTCACAGAGGTACTCTCACTCTCAGTTTCTCTTTTCTCTACATACTTTGTCCTCTTGCCTTTGCTCTCTCTTAGTCTTATCTCCACACTCTTAACTCTCTGTGCCCTTCTCCTACCTTGTTCCCTCTTCAGCATCTACATCTTTCTATTCTGTCTCCCCTTCAGAGTGAGATTTATGCATCCTCCCTTGTATCTATGTTATTTATCTTCTTTGTTACTTATCTATGTTACTTATCTTCTTTGCGACTGTGCCTCCAAGTATGCTTATCCTGTACAATATGGCTAATATCCACTTATAAATGTGTACATACCATTTGTGTCTTTCTTGTAATGGTAAAGACCTCACTCAGGACAGTCCTTTCTAGTTCCATCCATTTGTCTGCAAATTTCATGATTTCCTTGTTTTTATTAGCTTCGTAGTATTCCATTGTGTAAACATGCCACAGTTTCTTTTTCCAGTCATTGGTTGAGGGACTTCAAGGTTGTTTCCAGATTCTGGCTATTGTGAATAGAGCTGCTATGAACACAGTTGAGCACAAAGAGTCCTTGTTTTATGTTGGAACATCTTTCAGGTGTATACCCAGGAGAGGTCTAGCTGTGTCTTGAAGTAAAACTATCCCCAGTTTTCTGAAAAACCATCATATTGACTTCCAAAGTGGTTGTGAATGTTAATACTCCTACCAGCGATAGGGGAGTGTTCCCTTTCTCTACTCCCTTGCCAGCATGTGCTGTCACTTGAGATATTGATCTTAGTCATTCTGAGTTTTGTGAAATAGAATCTTAAAGTCCTTTTGATTAGCATTTCCCTGATGACTAAAGAAGTTGAGCATTTGTTTAAGAGCTTCTCAACCATTCAAGATTCCCCTGTTGAGCATTCTCTGTTTAGTTCTGTGCCCTATTTGGTTTATAATTTGTACTGTAAATACTAATACCCATGTAGATTTGTATTGAAGAATTTTCTGAATACTTTACAAGAATAAGCAATGTACAGCAAGGAAACAAAAATAATTCATACTGAGACAAAAATAGGTCATACTGAGACATTTCTAAAGCCATAATCCAGGAACAATAAAAGATTCCTCAAGAAACAATAA
This sequence comes from Rhombomys opimus, assembly GCA_010120015.1. Lineage (NCBI taxonomy): Eukaryota > Metazoa > Chordata > Mammalia > Rodentia > Muridae > Rhombomys > Rhombomys opimus. The sequence goes on along the minus strand of REGO01000441.1, from coordinate 417,530 downwards.
TATAAAAGATACCCTGTGGACTGCAAGACATAGCTACAGCCTAAAAGCAGCATATTGGCTGCCAGTTTAAACTATGTCATGAGCACTCCAAAGGAACAGCAGTCGTGCATGTACTTTTAAAGTGTTCCATGATGTCTCTTGAGAACTATAACAATGAGAACAGTGAACTTTGCCTCTGGCAATCATCAGGAATAATTGAATGGCAGCATCCTTCAGAAAGTCCACCCATTCATTTAACTAGCTCTGTTAAATATTACTGCTTTTTTGTTGTGTTTATGTAGCTATCCACCAAATGAGATTTTCAGTTTTATAAAAAATAAATATATTTATAAATGTGTGTTTTTATCAAGAGAAAAACAAAATGGATTTGGGGAGATGGCTTTCAGTGAAGAGCATTTGTTGTCCTTTGGTCCCCAGGAACCAATCTGGCCTCCTGTAACTCCACCACTGAGAGGTCCACTGCTCTCTTCAGAGCTTACAGTCATCCAGACACCTAGAGTATACCCACACAGAGACACATATATACACACAGGAATAAAAAAGAAATTACAAACAAAGAAAGCAAAACACAGAATAATGACTGTTTATGTGCTATCGATTGGGGTTTGTACATCTCCCCACTAACAGATATTAAAGCTTTAAATTCAGACTGTGTTTGTAGTGGGGCTTATAAGGAAAGTATTACCTTCAATTAGGTCACAAGAGTGGGACCTTTCCAACTGGCCTGGTCTTTCAAAAGGTGTAGGTGACACTGATTTCTTCCTATCTCAATGGAACAGAGAAACTGGAACACAGAAAGGTGATGTTATTTGCAAGTTAAAGAGAGAAACTCATCAAAAACCAACAAGGATACCTCTTCTAAAATGTCAGCCTTGAGTATTGTGAGAAAACAAGTGTCTGTGACTTAAGCCATGTAGACAAGGGGTACGTGTTCTCCTTATTTTGGCAGAGTAGGCTGTGACGCCATATGAGAGCCTGAGGTGTTCATGTCCTATTTGAAACTACTTTGTGGTATTCTTTTTTGGCTGTTGAGAAACTATTTGATACTGGGAGCCCTGAAGAGACTAATACCCCAACCAAGGAGCATGCGTGGAGAAGACATAAATCCCCTGCTCAGATGTAGCCCATAGACTCAGTGTCCAAGTGGGTGTCCTAGTAAGGGGAGCAGGAGCTGTCTCTGGCATGAACTCAGTGGCAGGCTCTCTGATCACCTCCCCCAGTGGGGTACAGCCTTAACAGGCCACATAGGAAGACAATGCAACCAGTCTTGATGAGACCTGATAGGCTAGCATTAGATAAAGGGGAAGAGGATATCCCCTATCAGTGGACTAGGAGAGGGAGATAGGGGGAGAGAGATAGGGAGGGTGGGATTGGGAGGAGATGAGGGAAGGGGCCACGAAGGGATAAAAAAGTGAATGAATTATAATACATAATAAATAAAACAAATTTAAAAAAATGAAAAAAGAAACTATTGATACTAAGTCTTTTTAATCACTGAGGGTAAGCCTCTGGCTCCCATACTTTGTCATCATTTGTCTTTCTATTCTTATTTGACTGAACATCTGTCACACTTTTCTTTGGATATTTTAAAGTTTTTATGAGGAAGAAGCTGATTATGTGTCTTTAGGGAGAAGACCATTTCCAGGTCCATGCCACAATTACTTCTCATATATATCTTTCCTGGAAACCATGAAATGCAATTTCTATAGTTCATTTCATCTAACTGTCTGAAACATTGTTTTCATCTCATAGTATGTGTTCCTTTTCTTCTGTTTAATTTCCTTACATGAGACTCCATATGAAAATAGAGTTAATTTGGAACAAATTTTATTTGTAAAGAAAACAACAAGACTATCATACTATGGTTTATTTGAATCTGGATATAACTTTACAAATCCATCAAATAATTTAATGCCTTATTCCTAAATGCAGCACAACCCTATCTGTGATTTAAGGATATTTCCCAAAATGTGAGAAAAATAGCTGAAATTATAGTCTCACTTACACAAGAATGAAATGCTTTCATGAAGTAGTGTTTTAAAGATTGAAACATCTTGTTTGAAATGTACGAACAGCATTGTTTGGCAAGTATGGAAACAGGAGTTGATGAAAACAGTCACAAGGATAATGCAAAATAGATAACTTGTAGGAGAAAGAAAACTTAAAACTCTAGATATGATTAAAAATTGATATACCAGAAGAAGCTGAGATAATTTGCTTTGACAGAGATGATAATCAAGTCTCTATTCATGGCTAAGTGTTCTCAGGTCATCACAATTCTCTAGGAATCATGAATGGTTAGTCCTGATATGAGATCAAATATCAGAGTCAAAGGTTTTTTGTCACGTTGCTTTACAGTATAATGCTAAATGCTGAGGACCCTAGACTGGGTGAATCCTTCATTTACTTAAAAGTCTTTTACATACTGATTGTATTTGTTTGTTTGTTTGTTTTTCATTTGTTTTTGAGAGAGTGATATATATTTTTAATTAAATTTTTAATTTTTATATTAATTACAGTTCATTCACTTTCTATTCCAGCTGTAGCCCCCTCCCTCATCCCCTCTTAATCCTACCCTCCCTCCCTCATCTCCTCCTGTTCCCTTCTCCAAGTTCACAGAAAGGGGAGGTCCTCCTCCCCTTCCATCTGACCCTAGCTTTTTAGGTCTCTTCTGAATTGGCTGCATTGTCCTTTTCTGTGTGCTGGCAAGGCCGCTCCCCCATCAGAGGGAGGCCTTCAAAGAACTAGCCACTGAATTCATCAGAGACAGTCCCTGTTCCCCTTACTAGGAATTCCCACTTGGACACCGAGCTGCCATGGGCTACATCTGAGCAGGAATTATAGGTTACATCCATGAATGGTCCTTGGTTGGAGTATCAGATGCAGAAAAGTCCCCTGTGCCCAGATATTTCGGTCCTGTTGCTCTCCTTGTGGAGCTCCTGTCCTCTCCAGGTCTTATTATCTCCCCCTTCTTTCCTAAGATTCCCTGAACTCTTCCCAGTTTGTTTATGTGTCTCAGTATCTTCTATGATACACTGCTTCACACACACACACACACAGTATATTTCTTTGAAGAGAAACTAGCCTCTATGGTAAGTTGTTTAGAATAAAATTATAAAAGTTTTAAGTTGACAGGCTTGGACATTAACCTGTTTACATGGTTACGTGTATTTAACATATGTATAGATCAATGCAGTATTAGAATTATGACAATTTTAAGCAGGAAATACAATACACCCTCCAAGTTGAAAACAAAGAGGAGGTCACTTGCAGGAAATTGCAGGTTTTAATTCAGACTGTGTAATTATCTCATATACAATTCTTCATTTACTGACTCATTCAGCCCTGCACTGTGGTATGTTATTATTTAAATTAAGCATGTCTTAGCTTTTTAATGTTCAGTAACATATTGTTATAGGATGAATTAAAAATTAACCATAACCAAAGAGCAGTTTTAATTTTAACTCTATAATAATGTATTTTGATAATGAAAGAAAATAAACTCATATCATTGAATCAATGTTATGGATATACTACTAGAAAAAGCCTAATTTAAGTATGCTTCATTTTGTGAATTCCTATTCAAGTTAATTAAACTATATTTGAAATACTTTTTATTTTATTGTTAAAATATTTTAATATTAGAAGTATTCTGAAAATCTGAACTCACATGGAATTCTAAATCCAATTAATATCTTAGATGGCAAAATCTTGAATCTTAAATACAGAACAAATGAAGTTATAATTGATTCATAATTAAAGATACTTCAGTGATATATAGTGCACTAGATAAATTTTAAGGACAGGAAAATAGAAAATACTGGTTGCATAGTGTAAGTCATCATTAATTCTATATCATCATACCATATTTTAAAGAAACAATATATTAAAGTAATATGCTAATATTATCAACTTACAATATCTAAACCAAAGTTTTTAAATAAAAATGTGAGAAGTATTAACCTCAGAGCAGTCAGAGACACAGTGCTGCAGAGGTTCAAGCCAGACAAAACAGAAGCAGTGAGATGAAGAAGTGAATGCAAACTCCCACCTCTGTTGAGGAAGCCATTAGAATTGATGGTCTCTAAGAAAGGAAAATTAAGCTTTTTTCATGAACTGTCCATGCCAACCACACTGCACAGCTGGCCCCATTCTGAGGAGTGGTTGACCAACTCAAAATGTATTTACATATTTTTGGACATAGCAAGAGAGACATGAACATGGAGATGACAGTGAGGCAACTACAGATGACATGGAGACGATATACATGAAGCTGTAGGTATACATATGAACACTAGTAACTGCTCCTGTGCTTTCCCTCATTCTGGGAAGGAACGAAATGGCTTCATTAGGATTATTCCTCCCAGGCTTACTGGCTCTCACCGATTCCTAACTGCCAACATAAACTACCTAATATTTTGCCCATCATATTTTTTTCTCTAAATCAATACTATATTAAATCGAATTGCAACATTCTAGAAATCTAATATAAGGTTGCAATTAAGAAGGTGCTATCTTAGGGTCGTTTTGATTTGCATTTCCCTGATGGCTGATGAGGTTGAGAATTCCTTTAAGTGTTTCTCTGGCATTCGATATTCCTCTATTGAGAATTCTGTTTAGCTCTGTACTCTACTTTTTAATTGGATTACTTGATTTTTTGCTGTTTAACTTCTTTAGTTCTTTATATATACTGGATATTAGTCCTCTGTCAGATATAGGGTTGGTGAAGATCCTTTCCCAATCTGTAGGCTGTCATTTTGTTCTGAGGACAGTATCTTTTGCTGTACAGAAGCTTTTCAGTTTCATGAGGTCCCATTTATTGATTGTTGCTCTTAGAGCCTATGCTGTTGGTGTTCTGTTCAGGAAGTTGTCTCCTGTGCCAATGAGTTCAAGGCTATAAACCTACTAAAATCTGTACACCTAAAAAAACTAATCAAGAAGGAGAACTCTTGATTAAATGTCCAATTCCTATCCAGAAAGGCAAAGATGGACATCAGAAGAAGGAGAAAAGAGGGAACAAGTCAGGAGCCTGACACAGAGGACCTCTGAAAGGCTCTGCCCTGCAGACTATCAATGCAGATGCTGAAACTTATAGGCAATCTTTGGGGAGAGTGCAGGGAATCTTAGGAAAGAAGTAGGAGATAGTAAAAACTGGAGAGAATAGGAGCTCCACAAGGAGAGCAATAGATCCAAAAAGTCTTGGCACAGGGATCTTTTCTGAGACTGATACTCCAAACAAAGACTATGCATGGAGATAACCTAAGACCCCTGCACAGATGTATCCCATGGCAGTTCAGTATCCAAGTGGGTTCCATTGTAAAAGGAACAGGGACTGTCTCTGACATGAACTGATTGGCCTGCTCTTTAACTATCTCCCTCTGAGGGGGAAGCAGCATTACCAGGCCACAGAAGAAGACAATGCAGCCACTCCTGATGAGACCTAATTGACTAGTATCAGAAGGAAGGTAAAGAAGACCTCCCCCATCAGTGGACTTGGGGAGGGGCATGCATGCAGAGGGTGGAGGAAGGGAGGGATTGGGACTTGGGACTGGAGGAGAGAGGAAACCACAGGGAGGATACAAAGTGAAGAAAGTATAATTAATAAAGAATAATAAAAAAAGAAGCTACTATCAGTGTTCATATAGTCTTTCAGAAAAAATGCTATTATGTAATTGGAAAATGGTAGGCACTGGAATAACAGGTGTGCCTATAGTAGCAGTTAACTTAACAGGCCCCAGGGTTGTGTGCTACAGTGATTGATTAATAAATAACACTTGTCACCAAATCTGCAATGTCTTCCTTCTTCCAGGAACAACCTTTGTTTTATTACTGTCAGAGTCATCCTCACCTCTCATAAATACCCACAAAAGAAATGAAATATATTCATTTTCTCACTTTTATGTCTGTGTATTCCTGGAAACAGACTCAACCTTTGCTTCCAGGCAATGCTTGCATCTCTCAGCCATTTGTCATTTCCTTTTTTTCAAAAGGCTCCTGACTATCTCTGCCAAACCACTGAGGCCTCTAATGCAAGTGTCTCCAAATTTCTTTGAACATTTTTTTCTATCATAAAAAATTGAACACACTCTTACCAATATGTTTAAATTTATTTCACTTTCAGACATGTTAGGAATAATGTGAATACAATTATTCATTTACAAAACTGGGATAATAATAAAACAGCATTTTAAATGTCTTCAAATTGTGGTATTATAACATATATTCCTTAGTGTAAAATAAAGTTAGAATAACATTCATTGCTAAGAGTGCATATAGGTTAAAACATCATTGCTGTTAATTTTGTGTGGACAACAAAATTAACATTTCAGTGTAGAAATGCCATTTCTTCCATTATTTGTCCTAACTTACATATCATTGGCACTGCAGTCAACAGTTATATCAAACAGATCTTAAAATTACTCCTCCTAGATTTTGTGGAGATGGCTGAGTTGAGTTTAAAAGAACTGTTGTAATGCAGAATGAAAGGGAAGATGTCACCACTGCTTTAAACTCATGGTCTCCTTCACTCACATAGCTATAAGACCTGTTCTTTAGGCATGACTCATGTCTCAGATTTTTTGGGGGGCATCACAACCAGTTATATTAAGTATTGAATATTTCATACGTATTTTAAATATAAAAAACTATAAAGGTTACAATGTTTGCTTCTCTTGATTTTTTTTCACACATTAAAGAAAGATTTTATTGCATCCAAATAATAGTTAAAATATCCTCAAGATGATAAAGATTATCTACAGAAACCTGTGGTTAGCAATGTGCTTTATGGTGAATGACTACATAAAATCAGGAACAAGGCAGAAATGAAATATCTTAGGGTTTTGATTTCAAGAGTTCAAAACTGCTTCACTAAGGCAAAATAAAATACATAAAGGTTTAACAAGTTGAAAAAAACTAATTTATTCACATAGAGATATGACTGTCTATGTGAAAAATTTCAAAGAATGTATAAAAAAGTCCTTTGTATTAATAAATAAGAGCATAATAAAGGATGAAATCATGGAGATCCTACATGTATTTGGATGGATGTAAAATTTTCATTTAATTGAGTGCTATGGTAAATAGCATTGATTTTTAAGTTTCAGAACCAAAGAGTTGGATTTTAAGTAATTCTAATTTTTAATACTGCATAAACAGAAAGCATAATTTTTATTTTGCATTATCTTTTAATTGATGGATTCAGTTATGGGATGTTCATCCATATACTTAGTTGTTCTTTACTTAAATCCTTTCTTTTCACACACTTGTGTATCTAGTCTCCTCTAAACTTCTTCAGTCTTCATTTTCCCCAAATGGTAATTCTTTCTCCGGTCACCTTTGAACATTCATGTTACAAATGCATTTTATTTAAATCTGAATTTCATTTAGGAAGTATAGTTTGGGTTATTTGATTTTTGATTCTAGCTTATAATGATTAAACTAGTGATCTCTGGTTTCCTTCACCTTTGTGCAAATGTCATGAAGTCACCTCCATTATGGATGTAAATTATCCATGTTCTTTTTTTTTTTTTTAAATCTGTCAGTTGGTGTATATGTAGTCTTCTATGAATGTGGAAAGTCTCAGTAGAGTAATTCATTAAATATCTTTCTTCAATATTTTAAAGTTTTCAGTTTCAGGTTTTTTAAACTGTCTTTATAGGCTTATTAACAGTTGTTATTTTTATACTACCATGAATAGAATTTTTTTTCTTGAGTTTTCCTCATGTATTTACACAGAGGCTTTCCACGTGGAAATTATTGGCCCTTCCTTCCTTTTATCCTTCCTTCCTTCCTTCCTTCCTTCCTTCCTTCCTTCCTTCCACCCTCCCTGTCTCCATTCCTCCTTCCTTCCTTCCTTCCTTCCTTCCTTCCTTCCTTCCTTCCTTCCTT
>REGO01000441.1:387303-409554 GCA_010120015.1 Rhombomys opimus | reverse complement strand
CTTCCTTCCTTCCTTCCTTCCTTCCTTCCTTCCTTCCTTCCTTCCTTCCTTCCTTCTTTTTTTCTTTCTTACTTAATCTCTTAGTTATTCACTTTTGCATTTTGATTACAGCCTCCTCCCTCCACTCCCCCAGGTCTCTCTCCTCCATCCCTTCCTCATTCCCCTGCGCCCCCTCCTCTGCCCCTCAGAAAAGGGAAGACTTCCTCCCTGCAAACCCACTCCAGCACATATAGTCTCATCAGAACTGTGTACTTCTTCTTTCACAGTGTCCTGGAACGAAACAGGAAGAAGTGATAAAAAAGCATGCAACAGAGACCACGGCAGAGTCTGCCCCGGTTCCCATTTCAGGGAGGCCCACATGGAGGCTGAGCTGCCCTTTGGATATATGTATGTGTAGAGGATCTATGTCTAGTCTGTGCATGATTCTTGGTTGATGCTTCAGTCTCAAAAAGCCCCTATGGGCCCAGATCAGTTGGGTCTGTTGGTCTTCTTATGGCGTGCTTGTCCCTTCTGGGTCACTCTACCCTTCCTCTCAAAGCTACAAAGCTCCCTACATTCCACCCAATATTTGACTGTAAGTTTCAATTTCTGTTTCAATCCATTGCTGGGCAGAGCCTTAGATGGTAGCCTAGGTAGGTTCTCATCTGTAAACACAGTAGAGCATCATCAACAGTGTGAGGGGTTGGCTCTTTCCCATGGAGTGGATCGAAGGTTGCGTCTGGCGTTGGTTGTGCCTTCCCTCAGTCTCTGCTCTATCTTAATCCCTCATATCCAGGGTAAATTCCGAGTGGGTTGGTGTTCCCCTCTTTCCACCAAGAGTCCTGTCTGATTAGAGGGTGGCCTCTTGACCTCTGCCACCAGGGATTTCAGCTAGCGTCACCCCCATATCCTCCCAGGAGCCGACCTTGTTGCAGAGATGCTCCTGCCCATGGTTGCTCTTCTTTATACAAGCTCTCTGTTCACTCACCTCTGCTCACCCTATATCTGATACTCACCCTCTTCTCCCTCAGTGTTCCCTCTCCTATCTTGGTCCCTCACTTCAAAGACTTCAGTCGCCTATTCTATTTCCTCTTCTGAGTGAGATTCTAGCATTCTCCCTTTGGCCCTCTTTGCTTCTTAGCTTCTTTGGGTCTGTGAATTGTGGTATGATTATATTGTACCATATAGCTAATATCAGCTTATAAGTAGTACATGCACTGTGTGTCTCTCTGGGTCTGGGTTACCTCACTCAGGATGATCTTTTCTAAGTCTATCCTTTTCCCTGCAAATTTCATTATTTCGTTGTATTTAATGGCTGAGTAGTATTCCATTGTGTAAATGTACCACAATCTCTTTATCTATTCTTTGGTTGAGGGATATCTGGGTTGTTTCCAGTTTCTGGCTATTAAGAATAGATCATGCCTTCTTCTGTGGCCTGGTAATGCTGCTTCCCCCTTAGGGGGAGGTAATTAAAGAGCAGGCCAATCAAACAATGCAGCCACACCTGATGAGACCTAATTGACTAGGATCAGAAGGAAGGAAAAGAAGACCTCCCCTATCAGGGGACTTGGGGAGAGGCATGCATGCAGAGGGTGGAGGAAGGGAGGGATTGGGACAGGAGGAGGGAGGAAACCACTGGGGAGGGGGGATACAAAGTGATTATAGTGTAATTAATAAAGAACTTAAAATAAAATTAAAATTAAAGAATAGATCATGCATGGATATAACCTAGAACCCCTGCTCAGATGTAGCCCATGGCAGCTCAGTATCCAAGTGGCTTTCTTAGTAAAGGGAAGAGGGACTGTCTCTGGCATGACGTCTGTGGCTAGCTCTTTGACTTCCCCACTCCCTGTGGGAGGAGCAGCATAGCTAGGCCATAGAGGAGGACATTGCAGCCAGTCTTGGTGAGACCTGATAATCTAGGGTCTGATGGAAGGGGAGGAGGACCTCCCCTATCAGTGGACTTAAAGAGGGGCAAGGAGGACTTGAGGGAGGGAGGATGAGATGGGGAGGGAATGAGGGTGAGGGCTACAGCTGGTATACAAAGTAAGAGGATCAATCCTCGTTTAGAAAGACAGATGGGATGTGCATTGAACGCATGACAGGGGTCTACTGAGCGCATCTGAAAGCCTCTAACTAGCAGTGTTTTCAAAGCAAGGACTCATGACCAAACCTTTGGCAGAGTACAGGGAATCATAAGAAAGAAGGGGAGTTAGTCTGATGGGGAAAGGATAGGAGCTCCACAAAGACCAAATATATCTGGGCATAGGGTCTTTTCTGAAACTGACATTCAACCAAGGACCATGTATGGATATAACCTAGAACCTCTGCTCAGATGTAGCCTGTGGTAGCTCAGTAACCAATTGGTTTCCCAAAGTGAGGGGAACAAGGACTATTTCTAACAGGAACTCAATGAAGATACCTGATAAAACAGGATCAGATGAATGGGGGGAGGTCCCCCCATCAGTGGACTTGGAAAGGGGCACAGTAGTGATGAGGGAGGGAGGGACTGGGAGGGAACGAGGGTTCGGGGCACAGCTGGGATACAGAATTAATAAAATGTAACTGATAAAAAATAAAAAATAAAAAAAATAAAAAAATAAAAAAGTAAATAAACTGTAATAATATAAAAATAAATATAATAATATAAATAATAGAAAATATAAATTTAATAATATAAAAAATAAAAAACAAGCAAACAAAGAATGAAATCATAAAAAGAGCAAAGGAAAGACATAAATAAATAAGGTAAATCTATCAAACAAACAAACAAAAAAAGAATAGATCTGCTATGAATATAGTTGAACAAATATCCTTACTGTGTGGTAGGGCATCTCTTGGGTATATGGCCAGGAGTGGCAAAGCTGGGTCTTAAGGTAGAGCTATTCTCAATTTTCTGAGAAAGTTTGATTTCCAGATTGATTTTCAAAGTGGTTGCACTCCCATCAGCCCATCAGCAATAAAGGTATGTTCCCCTTTCTCCACATCCTATCCAGCATGTGCTGTTACTTGAGTTTTTGATCTTAAGCATTCTGAGTTCTGTAGGTGAACTCTCAGAGTCATTTACTTTGCATTTCCCTGATGACTTATGATGTTGACCATTTTTTTTAAATGCTTTTTGACATTTAGAGTTTCATTTGTTGAGAATTCTCTGTTTAACTCAGTAGTGCATTTTAATTGGGTTATTTGGTTGGTTGATATTTAATTTCTTCAGTTCTTTATATATTTTGTATATTAGCCCTCTGTCAGATATCAGTTTGGTGAAGATAGTTTCGAGATAGTTTCGTAACCTCTGGGCTGCCTTTTTTTTTTTTTTTTTTTTTTTTTTTTTTTTTTTTCTGTTGATAGTTTCCTTTGCCTTACAGAGATTTTTAGTTCCATGGTGTCCCATTTATTGATTGTTGATCTCAGACCCTGAGCTGTTAATGCTCTATTCAGGAAGTGGTCTCCTCTGCCAATGAGTTCAAAATGCTTCCCCACTTTTTCTTCTAACATATTTAGTGTGTCTGGTTTAATGTTGAGCTTTTAGATCCACTTGAACTTTTGTGCAGGGTGACAAATACTGCTCTATTTGTATTTTTCTTCATGTGGCCATCTGGTTAGCCTAGCACAATTTGTTGACTATATTTTCATTTTCCATTGTAAAGTTTTGGCTTCTTTATTAAAATTCAAGTGTCACTGTAGGTTTGTGTGTTTATATTTTGATGTTCCATTTCATTACATTGACATATAGTCAGTTTCTATGCCAGTACCATGCAGTTTTTATTACTAGTGCTCTATCGTACACTATGAAGTCAGGGATAGAGATAGCTCCAGGTATTTCGTTTATTGTTTAAGGTTGTTTTAGCTATTCAGGTTTTCTTAGTTTTTTTTTTTTTTTTTTGGACGTTCAGTGAAGATTTTGTAATAATTATGGTTATCTGTAATGCATTGCTTTGCTTTCTCTTTTTTTTTTTTTTTTTTTTTTTTTTTTTTTTGGACCTCAACAACAACAGAAATCGCAAAAAGCCTACACATACATAAAAACTGAACAACCCATTACTCAATGATAGCTAGGTTAGAGAAGAAATAAAAAAATAAATAATTCTTAATTTATTTTTATTATAATTTATTCACTTTGTATTCCAGCTATAGCCTCCTCCCTCGTCCCCTGCCAATCCCTCCCTCAAGTTGAGAATTCTTTCAATTCTTTCTGAAAATAGTTGTGTTGCATTGAATCCATAGATTGTTTTTGTAAGATGGCCATATTTACTATGTTAATCCTACCAATCCATGATATCTTTCCATCTAGTGATATCTTCTTCAATTTTTTTTTCAGGGACTTGAAGTTCTTGTGGAGTCTTCGACTTCCTTGGTTCAAATTACACCAAATTAATGTATAATATTTCTGGCTATTGTAAAGGGTATTGTTGCCCTAATTTCTTTGTCAGTCTATTTGTAGTTTGTATACAGAAGGGCTATTGGTTTTTTTTTTTTTGAGTTAATTTTGTATCTAGTCACTTTTTGCAGAAGGTGTTTGGTAGCTGTATGAGTTTCTTGGTAGGATTTTTGGAGTCACTTTTATATACTATTGTATCATCCACAAATAGTAATACTCTGACTTCTCTCTTTCCAATTTGTATCACTCTAATCTCCTTCAGTTGTCTTATCACTCTATTTAGAACTTCAAGAACTATATTGAAAAAGATAAAGAGTGAGAGGGCATCATTTTCTTGTCCATAAATTTAGTGGAATTGTTTGAATTTCTCCCCACTTAATTTTATGTTGGCTATCGGCTTGCTATATATTGCTTTTATTATATTTAGGTATGGGACTTGTACCTCTGATCTATCTTAGACTTTTATCATGAAAGGGTGTTAGATTTTGAAGACTTATTTTATATATTGCCACTGTGATATATCTATCTATCTTATCTGGCTTTCCAACCATATCTTCAGGGACTTCTAAGCATAGGATCACAAAAACATCTATATTTAATGATTTTCTTTTATACCACTGGTTCAAAAAGCTTCACAGGTCTAAAAAACATTATTATAAATAAACTATCTTACTGTTTTTATTATATTCTTTGGTAATATAGAAGACACAGATTATTAGGAATCATATGAGCGTGTGTGTCTTCAGTATATACTCACTCATATAGACATATAACATAGGATAAAGCTACTAAAATCTGTACATCTAAAGAAACTAATCAAGAGAGAGGACCCTGACTAAAACACTCCATCCCCATCCTGAAAGGCAAAGAGGATGGACATCAGAAGAAGAAGAAAACAGGAAACAACCTAGGAACCCACCACAGAGGGCCTCTGAAAGGCTCTGCCCTGCAGACTATCAAAGCAGAAGCTGAGACTTATGGCCAACTGTTGGGCAGTGTGCATGGATTCTTATGTAAGAAGTGGGAAATGGTAAGATCTGGAGAGGACAGGAACTCCAAAAGGAGAGCAACAGAACCAGAAATTTGAACAGAGGGAACTTCTCGGAGACTCACACTCCAACCAAAGACTATTCACAGAGATAACCTAGAACCCCTGCACAAATGTAACACATGGCAGTTTGGTGTCCAAGTAGGTTACATAGTAATGGGAAGAGGGACTGCCTCTGACATAATCTGATTGGCCTGCTCTTTGATCACCTCCCCCTGAGGGGGGAGCAGCCTTACCAGGCCACAGAAGATGACAATGCAGTCACTCCTGATGTGATCTGATAGACTAAGATCAGAAGGAAGGAAAAGAGGTCCTTCCCTATCAGTGGACTTGGCAGGGGCATATGTGAAAAAGGGGGAGGGAGGATGGGATCGCGAGGGGGGGAGGTAGGGCGCATGGGGGAATACAAACTGAATAAAGTGTAATTAATGAAAAAAGAAACAAGAAAAAAAAGAATCATATCAGCTTTCATTAGATAAAGTGAAAATTTCTCAGAGATGCTTATAAAAATAACATTAATATCACATAACACTAGTGTATAAATCTAGGGCAAGAATTAATCTTATTAAATAATCAAAGTATAATAAAATATGTTGGTACATATTAACATTTCAAAATGTCAAGAAAACTCTATGAATTATAGTCTTTTATTGGATTTAGATGTTAGTATTTTTAACAAAATTACACAGAATGGCTAATTTTAGATAGAATAACACATAAATAATCAAAAGAGTGTTAGCATATTTTATCATGCCAGTTATTACTGATAAAATCAATACATAATGAAATATGCTATTTCTGAATTTTTACAGTGTGTTGACTTTGAATTCTATTTGGAAAGTATTTGTATTTGTACTTTGTATATAGTAATATCTAAAATTCCCATGACTAAACATATGACCTCAAATTTAAAATAAGAATTGTTAAAATATATATAGGAGAGCAACAGAACAAGAAAATTTGAACACAGGGAACTTCCCAGAGACTCATACTCCAACCAAGGATTATTCATGGAGATAACCTAGAACCCTGACAATGCAGCCACTTCTGATGAGAACTGATAGGCTAAGATCAGAAAGAAGGAGAGGAGGACCTCCCCTATCAGTGGACTTGGGGAGGGGCATGCATGCAGAAAAGGGGGGGGGGGAGAGTGGGACTGGGAGGGGAAGAGGGAGGGGCTTTTGGGGGGGATACAAAATGAATAAAGTGTAATTAATAAAAGTTAAATAAAAAATTTAAAAAATATATATATATAGAAATAAATGTTCATAGAAAGAAAAAATAGTTAAAATTAGACAGGGGCAGATATTTGAGTTTAACAAGACTTTTATTTAGTAGCTCACTACAGTTCATCAGCATCAACAGAACTTTTCTTTTATTGAACTTACAGAATAGTCTATTAGTTTTTGTCTGGAATAGCCCTTGCTACCTTTAATATACTAAGCCAAATGGTTTATATTTATTTTTAAAAATGTATAAAGAACAAGAATTCTAGAAGAACATATCTAAGATTAAAGTCAGGATGCAAAAAGAAGAATTTGCTCAACAATCTCTTCAGACCAGAAGAAAAAGCTCAATGTTCTTTTATGTAGGAGCATTAGATTTAGAGGATGATTAACTCTTCAAACAGGGAGGGAGCCACAAAGGGCTTTTCTAAGGGACTATGTGGAGTGAACAAAGACTTTGAGAAGGAGAACACGGTTTATTATTTTTCTTACCAAGCATTTATGCTTTATATTTGATTTTGTTTTCCATGTAATTCCTACATGTCTTCTATGTAATTACAATGTCTTCCATTTTTTGTTTGCTAACCATCTACCATGAGATGACATTCTCTTCCATCACGATTTTGAAATGAAACTTCACAACTAAAAGTCTGAAGTCACCATTGCCAATTGTAAATTCATTATTATCTTTCAGACTTGCTGAAACTCTTTTAATTAAATTTTTATTTTTTTACATTAATTACATTTTATTTACTTTGTATCCCAGCTGTAACCCCCTCCCTCATTCCTTCCCAATCTCATCCTCCCTCCCTTATCTTCTTCCATGCCCCTCTCCAAGTCCACTGATAAGAGAGGTCCTTCTCCCCTTCCCTCTGACCATAGCTTATCATGACTCATCAGGACTGGCAGCAGTGTCTTCCTCTGTGGCCTGGCAAGGTTGCTCCTCCCTCAGGGGTGGTGGTTAAAGAGCCAGCCACTGAATTCATGTCAGAGACAGTGCCTGTTCCCCTTACTAGGATATCCCACTTGAACACTGAGTTGCCATGGGATGCATCTGAGCAGGGGTTCTAGGTTATATCCATGAGTGTTCCTTGGTTGGAGTATCAGACTCAGAAAAACCCCTGTGCCCAGATATTTTGGTTCTGTTGCTCTCCTTATGGAGGTCCTGTCCTCCCTTCCTATGATTCCCTGCACTCTGCCCAAAGTTTGGTTATGAGTCTCAGTATCTGCTTTGATACACTTTCAGAGACCCCCTGTGGTAGGCTCCTGTCCTGTTTCTTGTTTGTTTGTTTTTTTTTTTCTTCTTCCAATGTCCATCCCATTTGTCTTTCTAAGTGAGGGTTGATCGTCTTACCCAAGATTCTCTGTAAAGCAAAAGACACTGTCATCAAAACAAAATGACAGCCTACAGACTGAGAAAGGATCTTCACCAACTCTATACCTGACAGAGGGCTAATATCCAAAATATATAAAGAACTAAAGTAGATAAACAGCAACAAATCAAGTAATCCAATTAGAAAATGGGGTACAGAGCTAAACAGAGAATACTTAATAGAGGATTACCAGGCCACAGAAGATGACAATGCAGCCACTCCTGATGAGATCTGATAGACTAAGATCAAAAGGAAGGAGAGGAGGACCTCCCCTATCAGTGGACTTGGGGAGGGACATGCATGAGAAGGCTGTGGGAGGGTGGGATAGGGAGGGGAGGAGGGAGGGGCTTATGAGGGGATACAAAGTGAATAAAGTGTAATTAATAAAAATGAAAATAAAAATAAAATTAAAAAAAAGAAAGAGAGCTGAGAAAGTCATTTAAAAAGTAAAAACACTGCTAGTTAGAGGCTTTCAGATGCGCTCAGTAGACCCCTGTCATGCGTTCAATGCACGTCCCATCTGTCTTTCTAAATGAGGATTGATCCTCTTACCCCATGTCCGCTCTCTTGATTATCTTTTTTAGGTGTATAGATTTCATTATGTTTATCATATCTTATAGGTCTAACAGGAACTCAATGAAGATACCTGATAAAACAGGATCAGATGAATGGGGGGAGGTCCCCCCCTATCAGTGGACTTGGAAAGGGGCACAGTGGTGATGAGGGAGGGAGGGAGGGACTGGGAGGGAACGAGGGTTCGGGGCACGGCTGGGATACAGAATTAATAAAATGTAACTGATAAAAATAAAAATTAAAAAAAAAAAAAGTAAAAACAACCCTGAGATTTCACCTTACACCCATCAGAATGGATCAGATCAAAAACTCAATTGATAGCACCTGCTGGAGAGGATCTGGAAAAGGGGCACCCTCCTCCATTGATGGTGGGAAAGTAAACTTGTACAACCACTTTGGAAATCAATCTGGTGCTTTCTCAGACAATTAGGAATGGTCCTTCCTCGAGATCCAGCTATGCCACTCCTAGGCATATATCCAAATGATGCTCAAATACACAACAAGGACATTTGTTCAACCATGTTTGCAGTAGCTTTTTTCCTAATAGCCAGAACCTGGAAACAACCCAGATGTCCATCAATGAAGGAATGGATACAGAAATTGTGGTACATTTACACAATGGAATACTACTCGGCAATTAAAAACAAGGATATCATGAAATTTGCAGGCAAATGCTAGAAACTAGAAAAGATCATCCTGAATGAGGTATCCCAGAAGCAGAAAGACACACACAGTATATACTCACTTATGAGTTGATACTAGACCTATAATATAGGATAAATATACTAAAATCTGTTCATCTAAAGAAGCTAAACAAGAAGTCGAAACTCTTTTACAAAGTAACTATGGTTTAAGACCTATGCATTTCCAAATTCTGGGCCTTTGTAACCTACCTCTTCTTTATCTTTGTTGTTGTCTATTGCCGGGATTGGGAGGGGGTTACTTATATCTAATTTACAACTTCAGTGATATTGTTTACAATTGACAAGGCTTGTGATTCACTAGTTTGAGAGAATACATGATACAGAAAAGGGTTAGTATTTAAAGAAAGCTGAAATTAAAAAAAAATAAGAATATCCATTTCCTCCTGATAGCTGAGGTGCAGAAAAGTGATGGCTTCAGAGTGCTAGAAGTTGTTTTATGTTGCTCTATTACTAAGTGAAGTATATAGAAAATATTCCTGAATTTTAAAGGGAAACCACAAAGCCAAAGATTACAAATAATTCTTTTCATTTCTACATGCATGCTCCCACTGTCACACATGCTTACCACGTATTTTATGTTTTATCCTTTCCCAGAGATGAGCCTTTTATTGATTGCTTAATGTAGAGTGATCGGTTATGAGTCAATATGGACAAAAGAAAAAAAAAAAACAGCAAAAAGACTTAGTGGCTTGTAGTCATACACACACACACACACACACACACACACACACACACATACATAATCATCAATGAAAAAAAAGAAGAAATTATGGGAAGAGATTAAGTAAGAGCATCTAGATGGGACAGTAAAAAAGAAAGAAAATTTATGCAATTATTTTTTCATTAAAAACCTATTGAATGATACACTAAATAATGAATAAGGATTAATTATGGAAGATATTACTTTGGGGAATATACATTTATATATGTAAAAAGAAACAGGTTAATAACTTCTTGACAGTGTCACAAGTTCTTGACTTATAATTAGTATGGCTATACCTAATTCACTGAAAGTGTTGTATTCTTAGTAAATATGCTTTAATATTGTAAGTCAATGTTATTTGAAAGCTGCATATTCAATGAAAAACTCTATCAACTAAAACAGAATTTATTTGATTTAGTTATTAGTATTTTTGACAAAATGTTATGGAATGTCTAATTTTACTCTTCCAGCAATTTCTGTCATATCTAAAGAAATGACAGAGAAATTAATTTAGCTTGAAACGGTCATGTAATTCTTCCATCTCTTTAATTTAACTGTGTAGAAATTGCTAAGTTCCTCTGCGCAAGAATTTGTGGATTGAGTTAATGGTCTTCTAATTTCTGAAATCTCTAGACACATTCATAAAATATCTGTACATAGCATTGACTGAAAGTTTTATTACTATATTTATGTCAAATAAGTAATGAATGTGGTATAGTGTGCATGTTAAAGATAAAGCAAAAAATGAAAACATAAAATATATAACATTTTTGACAGAGTGAATTAAAAATGTTTGATCTGGATTCTTGTTTAATTTTGGAGGGAATAATGCATTTTTTAAAAATCATGTGTGTGTTCTTGTGTGTGTGTGTTTGTGTGTGTGTGTATATTAGCATATCATGGCAGATATATGGAGGTCAGAGAATAAATAAAGGGGATTAATTCTCACATCCTGTCACATAGGTTCTGGGACCCAAACCCAGATGGCATTTCTGCTTATTACTGAGGCATTTACCAGCACTGTTTTTGCATGTCTTTAATCTCATTGGCAAATATGACCACGGTCATGACAAAGAGACAATATAATTTTGTGACTAAATCACAAAATTTCACAGAAAAAAAAATCAGGCAATTTTTATTAAAGTTTGAATTTTCTCACATTCAAATGGTAATAACAATACTAACAGATGTTTAACATCCAGAAGAAAAAAAATTGTCCTCTTGGAGGGGAAAAAAAGTGGGCTCTAGGTTTGGAGTCTTGACCTATTCTGAGAATTAGTTTAGAAAACCATAAATAAGCTAAAAATAGATCTACCATATGACCTAGTTATACCATCCTTCACATAAAACCTAGAGTAACCACAAAAATCAGGAAAGTAAAAAAGATGAAAATAGGAGCCACAAGACAGACCCTTCATAGGATATAAGTGATATGAAGATAAAAATGAAAAAACTGGAAGACAAAGATTTTTGAGAAAGATGAAAAAGAATACTAAGTAGTCATCCACTGTGTAAATGTACCATAATTCCTGTATGCAGTTCTCGGTTGAGGGACGTCTACGTTGTTTCCAGATTCTGGCTGTTACAAATAAAGCTGCTATGGAAGCAGTTGAGCAAATGTTCTTGTTGAATGATGGAGCATCTTTAGGGTATATGATCAGCTGGATCTTGAGGTAGCATTCTCAGGTTTCTGACAAAGCAACAGACTGATTTCCAAAGTGGTTCCCACCAGCAAGGAAGGGGGGTTCCCCTTTCTCCACATCCTCTCCAGCATGTGTTGTCACTTGAGTTTTTGATCTTAGTCATTCTGATGGGTGTAAGGTGAAATCTCAGGGTCATTTTTATTTGCATTTCCCTGATTACTGAGGATGTTGAGCATTCCTTTAAGGTTTTTTTTTTTCTGCCATTAGATATTCCTCTGTTGAGAATTCTGTACCCCATTTTTTAATTGGATTACTTGGTTTGTTGGTGTTTAACTTCTTCAGTGCTTTATGTATTTTGGATATTAACCCTCTGTCAGATACAGGCTTGGTAAAGATCTTTTCCCAGTATGTAGGCTGTTGTTTTATTCTGATGACAGTATCCTTTGTTATACAAAATTTTTCAGTTTCATGAGGTTCCATCGATTGATTGTTCAGCTTAGAGCCTGTGCTGTTGGTGTTCTGTTCAGGAAGTTGTCTCCTGTGCCAATGAGGTCAAGCTCTTTTGCAATTTCTCTTCTAAAAGATTTAGTATGTCTGGTTTTCTGTTGAGGTCTTGGGCATGGTAATAAATATGGTTCTATTTACATCTTTCTACATGTAGACATCCAGTTAGACCAGTACCATTTATTGAATATAGTATCCTTTTTCCATAGTATAATTTTGGCTTCTTTGTCAGAAATCAAGTATCCATAAGTGTGTGGGCTTATTTCTAGGAGTTTGATTTTATTCTATTGATCTACCAGTCAGTTTCTCTGCCAGCACCATGCTGATTCTATTAGTATTGCCCTGTAGTACAATTTGAGATCAGGGATAGATATTTCTCTAGAAGATGTTTTACTATTCAGGGTTGTTTTAGCTATTCTGTTTTTTTTTTTTTTTCAATATGAAATTGAAAATTCTTCTTTCAAGGTCTCTAAAGAACTGTGTTGGTGTTTTGAACCCTACAGGTAAATGGATGGAACAAAAAAATCATTCTGAGTGAGGTACCCAGAAGCAGAAAGACACACATGGTATATACTCATTTATAAATGGATATTAGCTATATAATGTAGGATAAACACACTAAGTCCTATAGTCCTAAAGAAGGTAAATGACAAGGAAGACTCTAGAGAAGATGTTTAATTCTCATTTAAAAGGCCAAACAGGATAGACATGGGAAGTAGGAGAAGACAGAGAACAGGACAGGAGCTTACCAAAGAGAGACTTTGATAGATTCTACTCAGCAGGGTATTGTAGCAGATGCTGAGACTCATAGCCAAACTTTGAGAAGAGTGCAGAAAAATCTAATCAGAAGAAGGAGAAAATAGAGAACAAGTCAGGAGCCTGCCACAAAGGGCCTCTGAAAGGCTCTGCCCTGCAGACTATCAAAGCAGATGCTGAGACTTATGGCCAAAACTTGGGCAGAGTTAGGGGAATCTTATGAAAGAAGTGGGAAATAGTAGGATTTGGAGAAGACAGGAACTCCACAAGTAGAGCAACAGAACCAAAAATATCTAAGCACAGAGGTCTTTCCTGAGATTCATATTTCAACCAAGGACTATGCATGGAGTTAACCTAAGACCCCTGCAAAGGTGTAGACCATATCAGTTCAGTGTCCAAGAGAGTTCCATAGTAATGGGAACAGGGACTGTCTCTGACATGAACTGATTGGCTTGCTTGTTCATCACCTCCCCTGATGGGGGAGCAGCATTACCAGGGAACAGAGGAAGACAATGCTGCCACTCCTGACTAGGATCAGAAGGAAGGAAAAGAAGCGCCCCCCCCCTTCAGTGGACTTGGGGAGGGGCATGCATGCAGAAGGAGGAGGAAAGGAGGGGTTTGGGACCAGAGGACTAAGGGAACTACGGGGGGGGGGGAGATAGAAAGTGAATAAAGTGTAATTAATAAAGAACAAAGTGTCTGCTTTGAAACACTGCTAGGTAGAGTCTTTCAGATGCCTTTTGCAGTAGACTCCTGTCATACGTTCAATGAGCATCCCATTTGTCTTTCTAAATGAGGATTGATCATCTTCGCCCATGTCCACTTTCTTGATTATCTTCTTTAGGTGTGTAGATTTTATTATGTTTATCATATCTTGTAGGTCTATATAAGCGAGTATATACCATGTTTGTCTTTCTCCTTCTGCGATACTTCACTCAGAATGATCTTTTCTAGATCCCACCAATTGCCTGCAAATTTCATGATTTCCTCCTTTTTGATTGCTGAGTAGTATTCCATTGTGTAAAAATACCACAATTTCTGTATCCATTCCTCCATTGATGGACATCTGGGTTGTTTCCAAGTTCTGGCTATTACAAATAAAGCTGCTACAAACATGGTTGAACAAATGTCCTTGTTGTGTACTTGAGCAAATTTGGGGTATATACCTAGGAGTGGTATAGCTGGGTCTTAAGATAGCACTACTCCAAAAGCAGACACTAAGACTCATAACCAAACCCTCGGCAGAGTGCAAGGAATCATATGAAAGAAGGGGAGTTAGTATAATATAGAAAGGATAGGAGCTCTACAAGGACCAAATATATCCGGGCACAGGGTCTTTTCTGAGACTGACACTCAACCAAGGACCATCTATGGATATAATCTAGAACTTCTCGCATGTGGCCCGTGGTAGCTCAGTAACCAAGTAGTTTTCCAAAGTAAGGGGAACAAGGACTATTTCTAACAGGATCTCAAGGGCAGGCTCTTTGACTCCCCCTCCCCCAGGGGAGGAGCAGTCCTGTTAGGCCACAGAGGAGGACTTTGCAGCCAGCCCTGAAGATACCTGATAAAACAGGGTCAAATGAAAGGGGAGGAGGTCCTCCCCTATCAGTGGACTTGGAAAGGGGCAGGGAGGAGACCAGGGAGGGAGTGTGGGGTTGGGGAGGGGATGAGGGAGCGGCATACAGCTGGGGCACGGAGTTAACAAAATGTAACTAAAAAGAAAAATAAAATTAAAATAAAAGAGAATACCATTGCAAAAAAAAAAAAAGAACAAAGTGTACTTAATAAAAGTTAAAAAAAGAAGAAATAAAAATTGGTAATAAATATCTGAAAAAAAAGAATGGGGAGATAAAAAGATCTGGAGGAAACAGGAGCTGTTCAAAGAGAACAACACAGCCGAGAAATCTGGGCCCAGTGGGGCCTGCAGAGACTAATGAATCAACCAAGCACCATGTATGGACAGGATAGGACCTAGACCCCCTATCAGATGTAGCCTATGGGCAGCTCAGTCTCCATGGTGGTCCTATAGTAAGGAGAGCAGGGAAAGTCTCTGGCAGAAAGTCTATCACAGGTTGCCTGCTCTTTTATCACCTCCCCATGGGGCATGCAGCCTTCCCAGGCCACAGAGGAAGAGGATGCAGACAATCCTGATGAGACCTTTTAGGCTAGGGTCAGATAGAAGGGGAAAAGGACCTCCCAAATCAGTGGACTAGAGGAGTGGCATACTGGGAGAAGAGGGAGATAGGGTGGGACTAGGAGGAGACTAGGGAAGTTGCTACAACATGATACAAAGTGAGTAAATTGTAATAAGTAATAATTTTTTTAATTTTTATTTTTATCAGTTACATTTTATTTATTCTGTATCCCAGCCGTGCCCCGAACCCTCATTCCCTCCCAGTGCCTCCCTCCCTCACTCATCACTACTGTGCCCCTTTCCAAGTCCACTGATAGGGGGGGACCTCCCCCCATTCATCTAATCCTGTTTTATCAGGTATCTTCATTGAGTTCCTGTTAGAAATAGTCCTTGTTCCCCTCACTTTGGGAAACCAATTGGTTACTGAGCTACCACAGGCTACATCTGAGCGGAGGTTCTAGGTTATATCCATACATGGTCCTTGGTTGAATGTCAGTTTCAGAAAAGACCCTGTGCCCAGATATATTTGGTCTTTGTGGACAAGATGTTATTTCTATTTAACTCAACTTAGTTATAACTGTGTTTATACAACAGGTATAACACATGTGTTATAAAACAAATATAATAGTATTTATATGTATTTTCACTTACAGTTGAAGATTATACAAATTGGTCTGACTCTCCTTTCCTAAGAGCCATAAATTATCTAGGAAAAAAAATCAATTTTTGGCCTGAAGAACACCCCTTCTAGTAATTGTTAAGAGCAGTCCAGGAGACTCCAAAGCACTTTGATTGTTGTCAGTTTAAACTTCTATAACCTATACAGAACATTTAATACCAAGCTGGTTCAAGAACAAATACCTTGCCTACATTTCTACATAAAACAGTAATAGAAGCATTAACATAAGAATCTGTGTTTTCCCTCAAAGCATAACAAACTTGTTTTTGTCCTTTTATAATAATATTAGAATAACTATTCCTGAATAAATATATCTAGTATTTACTATGAAATATTAATCATTAAATATCTTCACTTGTCAATTCTCAAAATTTGCTCCAATGTCAGCTGTGACATCTGAAGTAAAGAGAGAATGTGAAAATTCAATTAATCACTTACTTTATTTGGCTTCTAGAGAAATAAAGGCAGATTAGTGATGGTATAATTTTGTATTAGTCAACACTTTAAATGTTTGTGTTCTCTAAAATCATTCACAAGCAATACATTATCTTTCATCATATTGTAGTTTCTTGAGCAAGTTTGATCATTTTCTTCTTTTAAAAATTTAAAAATCTCCCAATTATATTTTCACACATTAATAATATTGTTAATGATACTCATCACAATGTCACAGATACTGTAGGCGGAACAAGCTGAATATATACTCAATTTTGTCCGAAAATTTTGTTAAGTTCTCTCATGAAACTATCATAATTCAGTCATGAGTTTACCTGCTTTGAATTCTCATGTTCCCCACTACCAGAGGGTGGGATACAGGTGCAGGCTGCTGTGAAATTCCTAGTGATGACTCCTGCACTATTGATTGTTGCTGTGCATAATTTTACATGTGTTGATCTTCTTGAATGACAGCACCACATTCTTGGACTCACATTCCCTCAGCTGCATTCCTATTCCCTCTCAGCAACTCTTTAACGCAGGTAGAGGTGGCTCTGCCTCCATTCACTTCTACTCACTCTATCCATATATGAAAAAGGAATAAATTACATATATATCTGAGAGAATACATTTAAATTTACCAAAGACTACAAAGGAAATTCTCACCTTGATAGCAAAACTGTGTAAAATACAGTTTTAAATGCTGAAGTAAATAGTTTAGTGTCAAAAATTCAAACAGAAATTGATTTGCCATTGCATCAAGTTCTTAAATGTCTCTTCTTCTATATTTGATCTGTAAAAGACCTTGAATGCTCCTTGAATTTGGGATAAATATTGAATAATTGCACAGCTTCATAAAGGAAGCATGATGGAAAGAGAAGAATGAGTTCATAAAATAAAAAAATCATATTTTGAATATTAGCATAAAAGAAAACATTTACCTTTCTGTTCCTTTGATACCAAATTTTACTACAAAATCTTGCTCATATTAAAAACTCTCTGATAATGTCTCATTCCTGAAACTGTAGCAGGAGAACTGTGTCAGAAATCATCTTTTTTTTTGAATGTTTTATTTAACTTTTATTAATTACACTTTATTCATTTTGTATCCTCCCCCATAAGTCCTTCCCTCCTTCCCTCCTGATCTCACCTTCCCTCCCCTTACTGCATGCATGCTCCTCCCCAAGTCCACTGATAGGGGAGATCCTCCTCTCCTTCCTTCTGATCTTAGTCTATCAGATCTCATCAGAAGTGGGTGCATTGTCATCTTCTGTGGCCTGGTAAGGCTGCTCCCCCCTCAGGGGGAGGTGATCAAAGAGCAGGCCAATCAGTTTATGTCAGAGGCAGTCCCTCTTCCCATTATTATGTAACCCACTTGGACACTGAACTGCCATGGACTACATCTGTGCAGGGGTTCTAGGTTATCTCCATGAATAGTCCTTGTTGAGTATGCGTCTCTGGGAAGTTCCCTGTGTTCAAATTTCCTTGTTCTGTTGCTCTCCTTGTGTGGTTCCCGTCCTCTCCAGCTCTTGCTATTTCCCACTTTGGCTACATGAAAGTTCAAAATAAGTCTCATCTTCCTAATACTTTCTCAACAATCTAAAACAAAACAAAACAGAAAAAAAAAATGAAATAAATTGTCAGAGTACATATAAAATACATAAAAATTTGTGGAAAGGTTATATCGTAAGCTATGAGAATATTTCAAGTGTTATAACAAACTGCTTTTCAGTTAGGAACTTGTAAACCACAAACACAGTCTCCTCGGTGTGAGTATTGGGAAACTAAGGCCATACAGGCCATAGGCATTACCACATGCCATCACTATAGATCTTTTATGACTTATCTACATCCCATAATTCTCCCTTATTGAGAAATAATTTTCATATAAATTTCAATGGGATGAATCTAGACAATAGCACTGAGAACTGAACCATTTCAACTATATTGTTTGTCCTGATTGCTGCTAAATCATAGATAACATATAGTCTGTTTCTGAGCACTGTGTTCAAAGAGAAACTATTTAATTCATATAATTTAATGTTAATTTTTGTGACAGTCAGAGTAATGCATCAAATCAATAACTCAGTGATGAAGAAATTCAATTTCTGCATGAATTTAATAACTAAATAAGTGGCAGAAGTTGGATATCCTTTTAGAAATTATGTGATATTGTGTCTATGTGAGTGTATGTATGTGTGTGTGTTTGCATCTTCTCTTAATGTGTTTCTCTGAATAGATATGTACAGGTATGCATGCATATGTGTATGTGATTAGAGGTAAAAAGTTGGCATTCAGTATATTCCTAAATCACTTCCACTTTACTTTGCAATAAAGAGTTCCTTCCAGGGCCTAGAGGTCATTGATTAGATTATGTTGGTTGGTCAATAAACTATAGGGATATAGCCTGTTCTTTTTTCAACTTCTTCCCTCAGTTCTTGGTTGCAGACAAGAATTATGTCACCTCGGCTTCCACATGGATGATGTGGATCATGCTCAGTTCCTTATTCTTGTGTTGAGGGTATTGGACATCTCAGTATCTCCACAGGCTTGTGGATGTCATGAGTTCTTATATTTATCAGAGAAAACAGATACTCAGTTCACCCTGGTTCAAGTGGAACAGTACTTGGAAGGAACGCTGTTTCATCTCTGTCCCAGTCTGAACTGATCATATCCAAGATACTGGCTACAAGAAGCAGATGCTGAGATTCATAGTCAAACTTTGGGCAGAGTGCAGGGAATCTTATAAAAGAAGGGGAAGATAGAAAAACTTGGAGGGGACAGGAGTTCCAGAAGAAGAACCCAAAAATCTGGGTGGTAGGTGGGTCTTTTCTGGGACTGGTACCAACAAAGGACCATGCATGGAGAAAATCTAGAACCCCTGTACAGCTGTAGCCCATGGCAACTCAGTATCCAGGTGGATTCCCTAGTAAGGGAAAGAGTGGCTGTCTCTGATATGAACTCAATGGCTGGCTCTTTCATCACCTCCCTCTGAGAGGGGAGCAACCTTGTCAGGCCACAGAGGAAGACAATGCAACCAGTCCTGATGAGACATGATAGGCTTGGGTCAGATGGAAGTGGAGGAGGACCTCCCCTATCAGTGGACGGGGAAAAGCAAGGAAGGAGAAGAGGGAGGAAAGGTAAGATTTGAAGGGGACCATGGAGGGGACTGCAGCTGGGATACAAAGTGAATAAATTGTAATTAATTAAAAAAATAAATTTTAAAAAAGAATTTTAATATGTTCTCAAAATATGACTCAGTTAATTGTTAAATACATACAAAACTGTTCTAAGAAATAGTTCAAACACAGAAGTTTGAAAAACATACCTTCACTTAAATAAAAACTGTTTGCACACACAGATAAACCTTTGTTTTTTCAGTCTTATTCATATCCTTGGATTTTATAGTAATTTAAAAATTACCAGTGGAAAAATTATATTGTGTGGGTTTTCCAAAGTAATGTGAATTAGAAGGATTTACTTAGTCATTCTACTTATATATTCATGAATACATAATTTTTCACTAATCCTTTTATCAAATAATATGTATTTTGTCATTATCCTGTTCATTTGAACAATTAAACACTGAGTAAGATTCAGATTTTGACCCTACTGTGTAGAGGGTACTTCCAGTTCAATTAAGCAATTAAAATAAAGCACAGAAAGTCACTGGTGATAAGATGTTTTGAATTGCCAATTTTTGTGTTATTTTTAATCTGTAATATCCTAAGCTTCTACCCTTTGCATAAACAAAATCTGAAGTCAAGAGAAGGAAACCTCTTCTATGCCTAAAAGTCCTTTCCTAGGCAAGTATCTAAAATCTAATATCTTTGACAATGAAAACAACAAAAAAAGATAATTGATCTCAAAATAATTTATGATAGTCAGGTAGGTGAGTAAGTAAATGATAAATGTATGTATGTATGTATGTATGGATGGATGGATGGATGGATGGATGGGATAGATAAATAGATGATAGGATAGACAAACAACAGAATGATAGGTAGATATAAATGAGAGGTAGATAGATGATAAACAGATTATGATAAATAATAGATAGGAAGATGGTAGATAATAGATAAATGTAGATTGGCATGGCATGTGATGATAGATAATAGGTGATGTACGATAGATATCAAGATAGATAATAGATAGATGTAGGTAGATGATAGATGTATTTTAAATAGATAGATAGACAGACAGGAGACATAGACTGAGAAGAGGTATATGGTAGATGCCTTATTTAGAGTTTCTTTATTTTAACATAAGACTGACATGCAGGCAGTCTGTAATGCATACTCTAATTAGTAATTCATTTAGGATTTCTCTGACCATAAGAGTGTGGTGTCACTGATTTTGGGTGCTATAAGAGAGAAGGCTAAGAAAACCACAGGGAGCAAGCCAGTAAGCAGCAATCTTCCAGGACCACACCATCATCTTCTGCTTCCAGGTTTCTGTCTTGTTTGAATACATTCTCTGACTTCTGTCTGTGATAGAAACACTTTCCTTTCCCAGTTGTTTTGGTGAGTCTGTTTTTTTTTTTTTTTTTTTTTGACAATTAATACTTTCTGTGAGTTTGTGAATATTACAAGTTAATCACTAATTATACATCAGGGAGAACAATGGTCATCAATGGATAGAGGTCATTAGTATTGTTTTAATTCATAAAGTCAGAGTGAGAAAAATACTGTAGGTAAAAAAAACACCCAGTAAAAACAAAACAAAACAAAACAAAAACCCAGGTCTTGTCAGTAAAAGGAAAAATCTGGACATATTTCAATTTTTCATAAAAGTTGATTTAAAATAGATTTTAATTACTTTTCATTTGAAAAATATTCATCATGATTGCAGATTACTGAATAATAGAAAAAGTATTTTTTTTCTCTTTAACAATAAAATAAGTGCTCAGCTGGTTACTGTGGCACATGACTGTAAGCCCAGGACAAGGGAGGCAGAAACAGGTGAATTTCTGTGAGTCTGAGGCCAGGATAGTCTACAAAGTGAATCCAAGACAGTCAAAGCTACATAGAGGAACCTTGTCTTGAAAAAACAAATCAAACCAAACGGAACAAAAAGCAGAACAAAGCAAAAGAAAAACAAAAAATAATAAATGCTCAGTATACTTTATAACTATATTTATTTCATATTTATATTTAGTTTATTTCATTTTTAGAATTAAACAAATTGGTATATGTTCAATGTAGAAGTAATGTTAATATTTGGTATTTTCATGGTAAATATTAAAATATGATTTTTAAAGATACTTTGTGTTTAACTGTATTCTTACAGTATCCATTTTTTCCTGACACAGAAGCAACATATAGTACCCAGTCTGGCTTTAAATGAGAGACCCTCCTGTCTTTACTTCCAGAGAGCAGGCAAAATAAGTATACATGGCCATTTATCATACAACTAAAATAAACTTTGGAAGGTGCCTTTGGTGATTCATGCTCATAACCTTGGCACTGAGAAAGCTGAAACAAGAGGATACCTCTGAGTTTGAGGCTAGTCTGTGATACTTAGAGAATCATAGAACATCATGGCTAGAATATAAGAAACTTCCTTTTTAAAAATTCTTTATTAATTACACTTTATTCACTTTGTATCCCCCCTGTGGTTCCCTCCCTCTTCCCTTCCCAATATCTCCCTTCATCTACACTCTGCATGCATGCTTCTCCCCAAGTCCACTAATAGGGGAGATCGTCTTTTCTTTCCTTCTAATCCTAGTCAATTAGGTCTCATCAGAAGTGGCTGCATTGCCTTCTTCTGTGGCCTGGTAATGCTGCTCCCCCCTCAGGGAGAGGTAATTAAAGAACAGGCCAACCAGTTCATGTCAGAGATGGTCCTTGTTCCTATTACTATGGAACCCACTTGGATACTGAGCTGCCACTGGTCTACATATGAGCAGGGGTTCTAGGTTATCTCTGTGCATGGTCCTCGGTTGGAGTATCAGTCTCAGGAAAGACCCCTGTGCTCAGATTTTTTGAGAACCTTTCTTTTTTCTTTCTTTCTTTTTTTTTATTAATTACACTTTATTCATTTTGTATCCCCCCATAAGCCCCTCCCTCCTCCCCTCCCAGTCCCACCCTCCCCCCAGCCCTTTCTGCATGCATGCC